>MQTX01000078.1:325295-344704 GCA_009735665.1 Angiostrongylus cantonensis
TTGCGGTAAAGTTTCGCAGCCCAACTTGTTCAACTTGCAACGTTGACTCCGCAATGTGAGGCCGGGCGTTTCGCGCGGATTCAAAAAGCTGTGTGAATCAGACCGGCTGCAGACCACCAAACTGTCACCATAACTTTTTTTGGAGAAATTTCGGCTTTGGGAAATGCTGTGGAGCCTGATAGCGGTCTAACTATTAAGCTCAACGTCGCCGGTAGTCGTACAGAACCCACTTCTCGTAGCACGTCACAATTCGATCAAGAAAGGAGTTGTTTTTGTTGCGCAGAATAACAATAGACGACACTTCAAAACGATAGTTTTTTTTAATCACCGTTTAATTGGTGCGGCATCCAGTTGTCGAGGTTTTCTTTCCCTATGCGAATCAAGTGAGTGGGAATTGTTCTTGTGCTTGCGCTAAGCTGGTCTGCAAGCTCTCGAACGGTTGTTCGCTTCCCTTAGTGCCATCAGTTCATGCGAAACCGTTCATGCGGGCTACCATGTGAAATACAACAAAGATGACGCTGATACATTTGCAAAATTCCGGACCGCAGATGTCTGCGGTGGGGACCGGCCACGCTACCACTCCTTCCGGGGGTTAACGCGTTCACCACCACACAATGTGAGTCCTTCGTTTCGCCTGTCTCTCATCTAGTTTTCTAGCACTTCTTTTTGGCTGTTTTCCAGAGTTTTGCCAATATTTCAGTATTACCTTGGATGTATTGTTAATCATATTATTAGTAAAAGTTACTGCAAAATCGGGTGGAGATCATGTGAAGAACATAAAAAGAAGTTAATGGACAAATCAGTAGATGTTTTTAAAGCCACAACTGGCTTCTCTCCCCATTGTTTTTCGCTGAATCCGAAAGATCGGTGAGAGGTTAAAAAACCAGTATACCAATTACATTAATTTTCTGTAAATTTTTAAACGTTCTAAGTTTCTTCTAGTAAAAACTTGGTGAACAACTCTTGGGGGAGGTTTGAAAAACTACGGAAATCGAGGATTGTTTTAGGCATCCAAATATTTTTAATTAAATAGAAAAATACTTTTGTAATTACCTGTATCACCTGTAGTCCCGCTGATCGTCGAGTGACTCGAGCGGGCGCTAGTAAATCCTCCATTTTTCCCTATCGCGTGCAAGAGTAGCCCAGTGGGTTCTCCTCGCTTTAGGGACTCGTCGAGCATCATATCTATCTTCTAGGCTTTTCGTTAGAAACTCTGACCATCGGGTCGGTGGTCTTCGTGCAGTACGTTTGACATTCCGAGGAATCCAGTCACTAACAGCCCTTGTCTATCGGTTATCATTCATACGCATTAAGTATCCGGCCCATCTTATCTTCGACTGTTTGGCATATAGAACGTCATCTTTGATTTTCGATCATTGACGTAGACCGGAGCTTCGGATCCCATCCCTTACTTGCGTGAAACGGGATACTCCTAGCATCGTCCTTTCGACTGCGCGTTCGATAACGCTGAGTGATCTTACAAACCGATGGAAGTGAGACAGAGGTGTCTTTTGTACTCTCGCGATACTTCAATGAGCCTTGTTAACATGTGAATGTGGTCCATCGTACTAAATCCTTATCGAAACCCTGCTCGCTCGCATGGCTGTCCTTCGTCCAGTGTTCTGTCAATCCTGTTCAGGATGACTCGAGTGAAAAGTTTGTAGACGACAGACAGCAAGCAGATTGGGCGATATATGCCTATATCGTGTAGGTCCCCCTTCTCAACAACAACACAGTCTTGCTGGTCTTCCCCTGAGTAGGGAACTTGCATTCAGACAGGTAACGTGTGAAGAGCCGAGCCAGTGTGCTTACGAGGACTGGCGGAAGGTTCTTCAGATGCTCTGATCTTACCCTGTCCGGACCTAGTGCTTTTCGATTTTTCACCGACGAATTGGCATGACGGATTTCGGAAGGGAGAACCGGTGGTACAACATATCCATCCTCTTTTATTTCATATGACGGGAGGTGGACGTGTTCCATTAGCTCTGAGATTTTAGCAGCCTCTCCGTACTCGTCCTACCCAACGCTGCGAAATTAGGGGCTCTTTCGTGGTCAGGGGAATGAGGCCCGTTTTTTTTTTTACTGTGTTTGGCACATTTGATACCCACGTATAGCTCGCTGGGCTCTGAACGTGGGGGCTGGTTATACTCACGGGTAGCTTTCCAGGCTCTCCCAGAAAGGACATGGAGCTTATTTGTTGGAGGCGACTCCTAACCGCCTCCCTAGTTTCCTGTCAATTTATTGCAGGCTTTTGCCCGAATTGACTCAAAGAATACAATCCGCATAAAGCGATAACGCACCCACACACACATGCATGAATACGCCTTGCAAATACAGAAAGTATGTGCCAAATTGGCGCAGCAGAAACAGGGTGTCCAACCCCTGGTCCACCTGTATCTCAGGGAAGCAAAGGTCGCTTTTGATATGCGATTAACCCCCTATCCGCCACCCGGGGATGCGCCACGTAGCCTCGCGACTAACCGGCTCGAGATCCCTCATATGAGGAAGATCCGTGGCTTTTGTAATAAGTATGAATAATAAATAATAACAACACAACCACAATGGTGGATATTTGCAAAACTCCGGAACCGCAGGTGTCTGCGGGGAGGAGGCTGACCACGCTACACCCTTTCCGGGGAGTAACGCGTTCACCACCACACCACGCGGGTGCTTCCTTTCGCCTGTCTCTCAACCGGGTTTATCGATCAGTGCCATCAGCAATCACCCGTCGACCAAAATGATAATATTATAACAATAATAATAGTAATTATGATAATACTTTTGATCTAAAAATAGTTCAATATGGTGTCAAATTAGAACAGAGTCTAATGGCTACAGAAGTAGCCTACATCTATTTGAAGCGATCGGTAATCGATAAATGGATCAATAGTCAACATCAATAATCGATAAATCTGCAAGGTGACATCGCTCACTGAGTTTTTTTCTGAGCATAGGGCTACATCCGGCTGAATGCGTACGACCGCACACTCCAAGACCGACGACATCATCCGCCAATGGCGTTGTGTTCTCGAGACACGACATCCGACGTCGACGTCGTGACATCTGACTAAAATGCATAGCTCTCCGTGATGTGAAAAGGCGGAAAATGGCTATAGGAAAAATTACGCCAAGGCAGCAAATTTTGAGAAGAGAGCGAAAATTAGAAGAGAAGGTTATTCATCTTTGTCGACCACAAATCGTCTGCATTCGATGCGTTGTAGAGCCGATATATTTCTAGCTCCTTCACGACAATGCGCATTGATTTCAATATGTGCACTGCTGAACGATAGGTACCGTACACCTTGATCAGAATGCGCACTTCGAGCGCGCTCGGTTTACAAGCCGTTCGGGTCTGCCACGCGAAGTTGGCCGCGATTGTGAAAAGGCTGAACCTCTTGTATTCTAACAACTATTTAGCGCACAATGCCGAGGAGCACTACTTCTCTTTCAATGTTTTCACGTAGGCACATAACTTCTTGATTGCAAAACACCTTATGACTCTTTGCTCTTGTTCATAGTTTATATCGGGGCTAGTCCATAGACAGGTCTCCGGTCATACTTCCAAAAAGCTGTTTTGTATAGTGGGATACATACTTGATTGATACTTGAATGGCCTGTCCTCACTGGTTGTGCAGGCCCCAGCATAATCTCCATTTTTTTGCGATTTGTTGGTTAAACTATTGTGGATCCCTAGAATCCCGAGGACGACCAGGCTAAAGTCTCCACAGGTTGTCACCACCACAGGCAGTTGCAGCCCTTGTGTATCAGAGAGAGATTTGCCACCATGTGACTTTGATACCAGGATGGTGGTGGATCCTGGCACTATACTAAATAGTGGGATAGAATGGATGGACACAAAACAAAACATGAAAGAGGGCCAAGAAAAATTTCAAATACTACGGAGAACAGGACGTGATCAGTGGGACTGATCACGTCCTGCTTATCATGCCACCGAAACCAGCAGCGAAAGGAGCGAAGAAGGCCGCTAAAAGTCAGAAGGCAAGCCGTACTGGAAACAAGAAGAAAAAGGATCGTCGGAAGAAGAGTTATTCCGTCTACATTTACCGTGTACTCAAGCAAGTTCACCCTACACCGGCGTTTCGTCGAAGGCGATGTCGATCATGAACTCTTTCAAGAACGACGTTTTCGAACGTATTGCCGCTGAGGCTTCACCCTTGCTCACTACAACAAACCACAGAGAACCATGCGGCAAGCTAATAACACCATGGTTACGTAGTGGAGGATTTTTTTCATGCTACGTAAGGGTCAGATCACAAGCACGTGATGTCCAAGAACATGGGAACTTCCAAAGAGGAACATTGGGGATATGTAGTAGTTACAAAAACACGGAGGAAATGTGAGATAACTGAATAATAGAGCGGTGCTCAGGAAACCTGTGTGGCGTAGCTCTTGCATATGCTCACGGAACATACTTGATTTTAATGCGCATTCCCATTGCACTCCAATGACACGCGATCAAGCGAGCCCAACACGCGAAAATGCCGCTGTCGTAAAAGCGCTAGAGTAGCTGACATGCATCGCTCTCTAGATATCAGGAAAAGGTAAAACAAGTGCCAAAGCGGCAATAACTATGAACCATTAGGCGAAGAAGGAAATAGAAGATGGATTTCTAGCTTCTGTGATGCCCGATTAAATTATACACTTCGTATAAATATAATTACCAATTCCATGAATAAGCAACTGGGTTGGGTGAGCATACGGAGTGCAGCCACTTGGTTGGGAAACAAATATGAAGTTTTCGTTGTAGGAAGCAAAATAGCTCCAAGAAAAAAGTGAGGTGAATAAAGTGAAGTAAACAAGAAATGTCGGATAAAAAGACAAGGCAAGGACATCGGTTCCTTTGCTGCCTTCGATTTGGGTAACCGCTCGTTTGAAATCCAGCTGATGTTCCGTGTTTTGCTCATATCTCAGCATTTCAGTGGTCGTATTTCACAACGAACCCTGCTATGAAAAAGAATAAGCATGGAGTGAAAATTGGGATCGATGGATTTTTTTTTCTGCAATGCGCCACATAAAATGGTCCCAAGTTGGCAAGCCATAAGAGAGTGTATTATGAGTGGGCCGTTATATAGATGCAGAAGAAATTGCAATAGAACTTTTCGGTTACGATCCCCATAGAGGATAAGAGGTTTGACATTTATCAGTTCATTAGTGATACGGCAAGTACTCGACACCATCATAACAACGTAGAGATGGTAGAATATAAGCATGGCCTATAGAAACATTTACGGAAGCCTTTCAGTGTTTTAAGTAAGCTCTATAATACGTTCCTAAACCGATTTTCACATAACCTCGGCATGAATAATCAATAAATGCCTTTGAATTATTCAGTTTACACGAGGATGTCACCACATACTTGTTCGGCTAACGTTCTGCCCTCTTCGTCATCCTCAGAGCTAATGATCCAAATCGATGGCCCACAATTGTTCGCTTTCTCGATGTGGCGCTCGTCATATGAAGTCGGATCAACTTCAGTGGAGGACCGAAAGAACCCAATTTGCGGTAACAACCTCGTATAAGCTAAAAAATTCGAAGGCATTTACTAATAATACAGTTTTTTTATAGTCCATTTAGCCCTACTACTAATTTACTGACGCAGGAGTGAAACAGGACTTAGTTCTCTCAGGCGCATAAACGAATCGACGATCAACTGTGTTCTGGCCACCCATAATCGTTGAGCTACAGGTGTCAGTATAGGTAACATGAAACACTATGAATTCGTCGTTTTCTCTTTCAGCAATCGCGAGGTTGTTAAACAGTATACGTTTACTTCCACGCAATAACACAGATACAATACAATCGTAGTTGACGTTTCGGCAGAATCGCCTTCTTCAGAGCCTGGAAGGGTACACCAATACGCTATTCATTATAGGATTTTTGGCATTTATCCAAAAAGCCCTCGAGAAGTTTGCGCGTTGGTGTTTTGGGATCCCGTGCGAGGATAGTGACTTTTATATCAAAATCGTCTCCACTATGCTTTTGTATCCTATGCGTGCCTAGTGGCTTGCGTTGTCTTGCTTTTCGTTTGCCATCTAGGTGTTCTTTTATGCGGATACATAAAGGTCTATCCGTTTCGCCGATATATTCGTCTCCGCAAGTACCATAAGAGATTAGGTATATCGCACCTGAACTCACGCAGTCACCGTCCCTGCCATAAGGGCAGATTACGCAATTTTGTGTTTCACACAGACGGTCATACAAGCGGTTGCGAACTAACTGGCGACGAAGAGTATTCGGTGGTATTTCAATTATCGCTACCGATTCCTCTAGATCTGCCCTTCTTAAGCATCGCTTCATCGCTGCACTTACTTCATCGCTAATAAAGGGCAACATAAACGGGACCTTCTTTTGGCCAAGCGTTTCGCTTCGGCGCGTCGCTCTCCTTCTGAACTTATCACCTACGGTAACTACTTCGTAGTCATTGGAGATGGATATTTGCCGAGCCAAGTCGCGCGATTCTTCCCTTAGTTCCGTACTTGTGCACACAGAGGTGACTGTTTGGAACATGTTTCTCACAAGCACGCTCTTTGTGTGTGAAGGGTGACAAGAAAGGGAGTGAACCAGGATATTATAGGATATTGAACGAGGATTCGAGAAGCCGTAGATCTTGTAATAATCGTTCAGATTTTCATCTTTCTGTTTGTGCTGTTGAAGTGTTTGACCTAGTAAATTGCGTATTAGTATACCCTTCCAGGCTCTGAAGAAGGCGATTCTGCCGAAACGTCAGCTACGATTGTATTGTATGTGTGTTATTGCGTGGAAGTAAACGTATGCTGTTTAACAACCTCGCGATTGCTGAAAGAGAAAACGACGAATTCATAATCCAATGCCGAGGTTAATAGAAAGTCGATCTTGGGTACTATGAGACACTATTTCAACAAGGAACAAGCACATTGATATACATACATCTTTTCTGCATTATTCCCACTTCGTTTTCCGTTTTCTCTTCTTCTCCCCGCTATTGAGCTGCACGAGTCATTCGTGGTCACCGGGGAAACGTCGATAGCAGTAAAAATTAAAGGTCCCATAACAGGACGCAATATTTTCAGCTTCTCTAAACCAGTAAGCTATATCAAGTGGATAACACTCAGAAACGAATGAGAACTTTACTGACGTCAACTCGAATCACCTAATTCCTAACAAGATTACAAATGATATAGATATAGCTTAGAACGCCTGTGGCGCAGTGGTCGGAAACGCCTTGCAAGACACACGTGCGATCGATCCCACTCGCGCCCATTTCTAACCAAGCCTTCCATCCTTCTGGGGTCGGCAAATTGGCACCAGATTTGTCTGGGAGGATAGCAGCACTGGCTCGATAGATCGTTGGCCACCGCGAGTCATTGTAAAGGCCAGATATGCATTCAATGACTTCCAACGATACTTGATGAAGTCGAATGCATGGCGCATCCTTCAGGGATTGATCAGCGCCGAGACCTTTTCTCCTTTATAGGAATAACTTAAAAATATTCTACTTGAGGAAGAAACATCTACACATGTGTTGAGCCGAATGAAATATGTTTTCTTCATCGTTAAGAGGTCGCCGTGAATTGTTGCCTAGAAAGTTGAAACGGAAAGGGAATTTTAAAGCAAAATTGGGAAGAAAACTGGGAAGTTTGAGAAAGCTTAATAGCCATAAATACAAAGGCAATGAATCACTTAAAACAATGCTCTTATGAGGTTACTCGATAGAACGGGATGAAAAAAAATTATGTACATATTTTGAATATTGCAAGCCGATTTTTTCTTCTCGGAAAGGAGTTTAGAAAAATCGCTGAGCGGAAAAACTTCCTGGCTAAAATGAATTCTAAAGCAGTTCATGCTTCTTGTCATAGTTAATGCTGCTCTTGGTCTAACGAGTAGTCAACAAGAAGTGCGTGGCTACAGGAAATAGGATGAACGAAGCTCAGAGAGCGCATAGCCAAGTTTGGCACTTTTTCGTTTAGTACCAAATCCCTGAAATAACATTAATCCTTCCACATTCTTTGTTTCATTTAAAACAAATCTATTAACAAAAAAAACAATTTAGAAAAAGATAATGAAAGTCAGTCCTGTCAGCTACTTTTTCGTTTAGTACCAAACCCCTGAAATAACATTAACCCTTCCACATTCTTTGTTTCATTTAAAACAAATCTATTAACGGAAAAAAACAATTTAGAAAAAGATAATGAAAGTCAGTCCTGTCAGCTAATTCTACAAAAGAAGATGTTCAGTTACGTTTGTCTAGGTCGGGAAATCAACATGATGAACGACTTAGCTCTAGAGTTGTGCAGAAGGAAACGAGCGGCTTGGGGAGCTTTCAAGAGCGTCGAAGATGTTGTAGTGAAGAGAACAAAGAACACCCAACTTCGTGCTCATCTTTTTACTCAACGGTACTTTCTGCCTTAACGTATGCGTCAGATACCTGGTCGCTGCGTAAGCAGAATGAAAGATCACTCAGCGTAATTGAACGCACAGTCGAAAGGACGACGCTAGGAGTATGCCCTGTCACACAAGTAAGGGAAGAGATCCGAAGCTCCGACCTGCGTCGACGATCAAAAATTAAAGATGCCGTTCTATACGCCATACAGTTTAAGATGAAATAAATCGGACGCTTAATGCGAATGAACGACAACCGATGGACAGGAGTCGTTAGTGACTGGTTTTCTCAGGATGTTAAACGCACTGCAGGAAGACCACCGACCGATGGTCAGAGTTTTTCACGAAAAGCCTAGAAAAAAGGCATGATGCGTCGTTTTCTTTCTCAGCAATCACAAGATTGTTAGACAGCAAACGTTTACTTCCTTCCAATAACAGACATACAACACAATCGTAGCTCACGTCTCGGCAGAATCGCCTTCTTCAGAGCCGTTTTTCTACGTGCCGTCCCACTGAAGAAGAGCCGGTGATCAGCGTCGCATATGGTTGAAAGTTGTGATGCTCGACGAGTCCCTAGAAGAAGCAGAACCCACTGGGCTACTCTTTCACGCGATAGAGCAACATGGGAGATTTAATGGAGCCCGCTCTAGTCACTCAACGATCAACGGGACTGAAGATAAAATAAATCGGACGCTTAATGCGAATGAACGACAACCGATGGACAGGAGTCGTTAGTGACTGGTTTTCTCAGGATGTTAAACGCACTGCAGGAAGACCACCGACCGATGGTCAGAGTTTTTCACGAAAAGCCTAGAAAAAAGGCATGATGCGTCGTTTTCTTTCTCAGCAATCACAAGATTGTTAGACAGCAAACGTTTACTTCCTTCCAATAACAGACATACAACACAATCGTAGCTCACGTCTCGGCAGAATCGCCTTCTTCAGAGCCGTTTTTCTACGTGCCGTCCCACTGAAGAAGAGCCGGTGATCAGCGTCGCATATGGTTGAAAGTTGTGATGCTCGACGAGTCCCTAGAAGAAGCAGAACCCACTGGGCTACTCTTTCACGCGATAGAGCAACATGGGAGATTTAATGGAGCCCGCTCTAGTCACTCAACGATCAACGGGACTATAGGTGATTTCCACAAAAAAAAATTGTGAGTAAATTTTTAAATGACCTTGCCGAGAAAAGCATAAGAATAGTCGAAATACTATCATACAAATAAAAAGAAACGATTGAAAGATTAATACCAATAAAAATAGTTATTTGTTGTTTTTAAACTGTTGACCTAACCCGAGGATGGTATACAGAATTCGGCTTACGCTTCGACGTCTTCGTCTTCATCAGAGCAGATGATCCGAGTCGATGGTCAAGCTACTTGCTGATTATCTACAGATGAAAGAAGCTAAGAATTATAACTTTAATGAAGCTGAGATATTTGCAAAACTCTAAAAGTTATATTTATATTTCGCAATATACCCTTCCACCAAAAATAGTAGGCAGTAAACAAAAACGGCTGAGAATTATGTTCGTGGAGAATCGAGTGAGTCGCCGGAGAATAATTTCGATGTCATAAAAAGGAAAATCGATACAAGCAATTAAAATGACAACTCTGCAAAGCTTAAAAGCTGAGCAGTAAGTTTTCCCATCCGCAAATCTCGCAATTGTGAATAAACAATACACAATGACTATTACATAATACTACATACTATGTAAATCGAAGGGAGCGTGTGGCGCAGTGGTTGGAGGCGCTATTGCGACACGCACTTGGAATCGGTTCCTGCTCCCATGGCCCACCAAGCCTTCCATACCTCCGGGGTCAGCAAATTAGTACCAGACTTGTCTGGGAGGATAGCAGCACTGGCTCGAAACATCGGCAGGCCACCCCGAGTCATTGTAAAGGCAAGATATGCATTAAATCACCTCCAACGATACTTAATGAAGTCTTATGCGGGGCGCATCCCTCAGGAATTGATCAACGTCGAGAGCTTTAGAGCTTTATGTAAATCGATTCTTCTTTGCAGCGTGAAAAACCTAATACAAATGCAGTTTATTTGACGAGAACTTCTTTTAGAAATTTTTGAAGTGATTACATTTAGAATAGAACGTAATGTGAGCTCAATATCCATCTCACTTCATCGCTCGTCTCCACTAAGAAGAATTCGCCATAAGAAATGCAACCACAGCATGAGCAACTACTATACTTTTCGCACATGATAAGAAAATATCGCTATTGTCGGCAATAAGCAAATGCGATAACTCCTCTCGTCCTTGAAGAACCCCAGAATCAAGGAGCTCTACATTTTGGCGTGTAAGCCTAACAGCGCCTATGGTTGGCTATCTGGGAATCTAGGACGGAGTACGTTCCATCAGCATTTAACACGTGAATTAGGAGAAGATGCTGAAATCAACAGCAATCCAATTGAACAGTGGACCTAATCACGTTTATACGTGACGCTAAGAAGAAACCAAAACGAGTAGAAAAAAGTATTTAAGCAAGTTTGATGGTGAAAGCGAAAAAGTACAATGCTTTCGGAATCTGCCTATTCAATACGGCTACGCCACTTCATTACGGTTACATTATGCATTGTGAATGTTACTGAATGGATATATGGCCCACACAATGACTTACACGGACATTTGTATGTATGGAACTACTGTTTTCATCCTCTCACAGCAGTCCGCCACCGATTAGCGGATCCCAGTTCGTATCAAGCATCGTCTTTGTAATGAAGCGCATCTCTGAGCACTTCTCTATGTCACCCCACAAAAACTCTCTAACCACATTTAGTAGAGCGCTAACTACGTTGAAAAGCTACTTAATCATTAATAAAAAGTAAGAGAGCATGTGGCGCAGTGGTCGGAGGTGCCTTGCAACACATACGTGGAACTGATCACCGTGCTTATGGCCCACCAAACCTTCCATCCCTCCGGGATCGGGAAATTTGCACCAGATTTGTCCGAGAGGATAGCATCCTCGATAAACCGATTGGCTACCGCGAATAATTGTTAAGACTAGATATGCATTCAGTCACCTCCAACGATACTTAATGAAGTCGAATGCGTGGCTCATCCCTCAGGAATTCATCAACGCCGAGGGCTTTAACCTTTATCCTTTTTAAATTAAAGAGCGAGAAAACATCAACGGTAGTTGGCGACGTTCATCAAGAATTCTTACATTTTTAAGCACTGCTGAACAAAATTGCGCAGTGGAATTCCATAATAAAAATCATGAGCTATAAAATAGTTTTTTATGTTTTTTGAAATGCGTTTTCTGAAGAAAATGACAGGGTTAGTAGCTAGGAATTTTTCGACGAGGCTTTCTACAGGGATGTCGCCCACAATGGTTTAATGTTTTATCATGACTAGGATCACAGACATCAACGTGCTAAATAGTGCAAGAAATCTACTGCCAATTAGCCACAGTAAAGGTCCGAATTAAGAATGAGGTCTACGTCATCATCCGTAAGCCCATTTAGAAATGACACTTCTTCGATCGAAGATATATTCCCACAAACCTTGATGGAACTCCATGTACATTCTGGAGAATTGAGGCCTATCGTCAACCACTGAGGGTGGGTAATCGAATCGAATGCCACCCAACAAATTATGGGTACTAGTGCAATTGAAGTCATAAAAAGCAGCTGTCCGTTAGGAATTTAAGGGCCACATAGCCATGTGGTTAGGCTTAGTGCCTATGAAATACGAGAACGTTTTCAGAAGCGCGGTACTCTTCTTGCTATCCTGTTAGGTGAAATTCTAGACAAAAAGAGAAAAATAACCAGAAAACAAAGACGCCCTAAGGTTGACGAAGAATCAAAGTGCTTGAAAAAGAAAAGAGAAAACAACGGTAGATCCCTTGAGGCTTTAGATCGAATCGTTGGAAGCGATTTCAACCGTGTAGTTAAATAAGAGCATTACATTATAAAAAGATTAAGAAAATAAAATGGACATAATAACAACAATAATGAGAGTAATGTTTTCGTTTTATTTCATCTTATTCTTCGTGAACCGCACTTTCTGCCTACCGTGCTAATCCAAGCACTTCTCACATTCGATTCGTTTTTCTTATATCCATCATCCCCTGAAGTCTGCCAACTTTTAGGTGTAGCTTCGGCTGCTGTTTGAGGATTTCCATTTCATCTTGAATGTCGTAGAATGCTGTTCGAGCAATTCTCCCTGCAGTCCTGATATGAGATAGCCGGACTGCTGGAGCGTTCTCAATTGGATTACAGAGAGTGAATTTTTCCCGCACAGGTCCGGTACTTATTTCCCGACCCTGAAGGGATGACAGGATTGATTGGCCCAGAGCGAAATCGAACTAGCACCATGCTCGTGACGACGGACATCATTACCACGGTGCTGTTAGCCCTCTCATTCCTTTCTTATACAGAATAAAAATGTAAAACTTATTTTCGAATGTTTTTATAAGAAACCAAACTCTGTTTGATCCACTGAAGCAATGACCTCACTAAGAGTATGCGTATTACAATTTATCATAACTATCATGATCACACAATGATATCGAGATATTTGCAAAACTTGGATCACAAGCCATATTCGAACCAGTGATCACCCTTTTCCGACCACTCACTTTTCACCTACTGCAAGACTGATGCCTTGCTTTGCTTTTCCCGCAGCTATTTTTCACTTTAACGGAATACCATAGTCAAATTAAAACTATTTTTCTCTAATTAATAGACGATATAAAACTCAGAGGAACCAGAAGCGAAATATTTAAAATTCCTTGGAATAATACACGCATGGCCGCCGGTTTGATCCACCCCAAGCCTTATAAGGGACCAGCGTTGGTAAATTGGGTGTGCCCTATCTCAAGAAAACAAGGGCAGTCAGTCAATTCGACCAGCACCTGAAGGAAAAAGGCTGATGAAGAAGATAAAGCCATCAAGCAGCAGACAAGCTCACACGTGAATTCGAAAACCCTCGAAGATGATGGGGAGGATAAGCAACGAGCCTAATAAATGACGTGGACAGATCGATGTAATATATGAAGTCACAGTCACATAAATAAATAAAAAATACAGCTCTTAGAAAGTTGATAGGAAGTTGATCTTAGGTGTTTTTTTTTTGCTTTCGATCAATGAACGACTAAGTAAGATACCGTAACGTCGGTAGAGGCCTGGAAACGATGAATTTCCGTTCATTTTTTAACTTCCGACTCCAAAGTTTCTAATTCGTAATCAACTTTAACCAATTTCCTACTCCGAGATTGGTCGAAGAAGTCAGCCAACAAATTCATGGAAGGAAACGTTTCGTTGCAGATCATTTAGTCGAAAAACGTTATAGAACGTCCTTAGTTTAGTCACATCATCATTCAAAGAGGTTCTTCAGCACCAGTTGGTGACACCAATCTTAAGCTTTCTGCATTTAGTGCTAAAAAGCACATGCGATCGTTACATTTTTGTTATTTTTCTCGTAAATAGCATTTTTTCTAAGAACAAAGAGATATTCATTATGGTAAAGTGCTCAGAGGAGGAGAACAGAGTGGCAAATTGTTCAGTGAATACATAGAACTATTCAGGCGTACGAAAACGAGTTTAGTGGACAAGTCACATCCTTGGAAACCGACGGCATCCTGAAGTATCGATCGACAAAAAGTCTAATACTCTGAAACTAAAGAACAGTGTTTACTGCTTCGTCTAAAGTTTTACGAAGTTAGGTTAACTCTAACGTTAACGATGAACGAAACGTTAAGCGGAATGAGAGGCGAGGACCTCGGCAACACTTATAGACGTCCTCAGACGAAGAATTTCAGCAGAATTTGAAAAAAAAAGTGGCTTTTCCTTATTTAGTCAGAGTCACATTGCTTAAAAACCAGGGTAACGAAAGGTAATTCGTATAGAAGAAGTTAAAAAATAATAAAGGGTTTTTTGAAAGCGACGATCAATAGGATTGGACACCATATAGTTAGCGCATTCCTTTCTGAAGAATAGTCGTCAATGGGCTTCTATCATCAAGCGGCAAAAGCCGCCAGAGAGACGAATTCTGACATCTAAATCGATAGTGGTAAGGCTATCAGATGTGAGAAAAACTTAAAGAGGCCTTCAAGTTACACAGGCTCCGCAATTTTTATTAATGAAGCTTATTATCAGCAGTGCTATTCGCCGCCGGGTATTAATCCCTTCTAACTCAAATGACCGACTTTCTATAAACCTAGGCATAGATAGTTCATATTTTTATTTATATGATCTTATAAACTGATCTTCTTTTGCTGATGCGAGGTTTCGCCTTCCTTAGAGCGGTGATGTTACGAATGGGACAAATCGCCGAAACGTCAGCCATCGGCCAACAACACCAACAAAAACAGCAACGACAACGACAAGGAAGACCCTATACCAACCTCGCATCAGCAAAAGAAGATCAGTTTATAAAATCATATAAATAAAAATTAATCCCTTCTGTGGAAAGTCGGAGTCACCTGCCATAAAAACCAAGGTTTTCATCACTAAAGCTGGCTTACCTACTATAGGTCCAAAGAATGAGGCGTAGATAAGAGAGTAAAGAAGAGAGTAAGATTTTAAAAAAGGAAAACAAAAGGTGATGTCTGTGCTACAATTCAAATCGTCAGCTGATTCTGTGTGATTGTGTTGACATAAAGAAAAGAAGCCAGACCAAATTGCAGAATCCTGGCCAAACAAAAGTTTTGACATGGATCTGCACGATTTATAGTGAACTGCTATTCAAGCGTAGCACTAATTTTATTGTGAACGAAGCCAGTCATTAGTTCAGCTTGCTTCACACATTTGCCTTGTCTGTGAAGTCGTCTCGAAACATTTCTGGCAGACTGGAATGAAATACTTAGGACCTTCTTCCTTTTTCTAGAATCGATTGGCTCTTTAGTTCTCATGGGTAAACAAGGCAATTCATCATCACTCGTCCGCGATAGGTAGATGAATCGACTGGAGCACATCGTGCGCAGCAAAATCTCATCGACAAGTTCTAACGAAACCTACTGGCGATTCTTACACTTGTTTTCTCCCAATGCAAACCTGATTTTAGGCACTTTTTAATGATTTAAAACACAGCATGAAAAAATAAAAATTTACTCCTTAGCCACCACAGTGGATCAATAAATGTGGGACGTACAGGATAAAAGGATAAAGGATAAAGCTCTCGGCGTTGATCAATCCCTGAAGGATGCGCCATGCATTCGACTTCATTAAGTCCCTTTGGAGGTGATTGAATGCATATTTGGCCTTTACAATGACTTGCGGTGGCCTGCCGATGTATCGATCCAGTGCTGCTATCCTCCCAGACAAGTCTGGTGCCAATTTGCTGACCCCGGAGGGATGGAAGGTTTGGTGGGCCACGGGCGCATTTCACCTGCGCGCCGCAGTGGCGCCTTCAGCCACTGCACCACACGGGCCCGTCATGTGGGACGTAACACCTATAAACACTGACCGACAACAAGACAGCTCTAATTGTTGACATCATGAAACGTGAAGAAGATACTGCAAGGCTGCTCCAAAGTTTTTTTCGACTTATTCCATAGCAACAGCATTACTAACAAGAGGTACATAAATCCAGACTTAAGCTTATGCAAGGATCCTGCACCTTGTTACGCAGACTTTCAGCGAATATCACAATTTTACATACAGACCTAAACATTCCAATAATCACAAAAGGTAAAGAGAACCTCTCAACGCTGATCAATCCCTTAGGGATTTGCCATGCATTCGACTTCATTAAACATCGTTTGGAAATGAGTGAATGCATATCTGGTTGTACAATGACTCGCGGTAACCTACCCAATGTATCAAGCCAGTGCTGCTATCCTCCCAGACAAGTCTGGTACCAATTTGCCGATCTCGGAGGGATGGAGGGCTTGGTGGGCCATGGGCACTGGTATCGATTCCACGTTTGTGTTGCAAGGCGCCTTTGACCACTACGCCATAAGCGCCATTTTTTCCAATGAGCATACGGTTTCAAGTCAATAAATACAGCTAGCTTACTTCTACTGTCAATGGTTCCTTCTCAAGAAAAATTTTGGAAAAAGGAAATCTTTTGCCCCGTTGCCAGTTGGAGGTAAATCATTTTTAACGAAAAATTCTTTTTCTGAGTTCGTTTCATCTACACCAGCGTTGAAATAGATTTTTCTAGTGAAGAAATAAAAATTTTTGAATATGCTATTGAGATCCAAGTTGAAGTCGTCTTGCTGGACTGCTCTCCACAATTACTCTCTACCGTGAAACTTTTCTCTTCCAAAAGAAAAGAAATCGCCTTTGACATGAGAACCGTTTAACAGCACAATCGACACGGGATAAAAGGATAAAGGATAAAGCTCTCGGCGTTGATCAATCCCTGAAGGATGCGCCATGCATTCGACTTCATTAAGTATCGTTGGAGGTGATTGAATGCATATCTGGCCTTTACAATGACTCGCGATGGCCTGCCGATGTATCGAGCCAGTGCTGCTATCCTCCCAGACAGATCTGGTATCAATTTGCCGACCCCGGAGGGATGGGAGGCTTGGTGGACCATGGGCGCATTTCACGCGCGCGCCGCAGTGGCGCCTTCAACCACTGCGCCAAAGGCGCCACAATCGACACAGAGATAGATCAAACGTTCAGAAATAAAAGAACGTGGGCATAAGATGAGAGGAGACACTTGAAGCAAAAAACATCATCTAAAAGGTATCCTGAGTACAACAAATGTTAGCAGATCTTGTCGAAAAAACTTTCATCGACACATGGCAGAGTATCGTGTATGAAAGGGCATCACCAAGTGAGTATACCTCATTCGAAGAGACGGCCTGCTGAGGAAGACCTGACTCGACACGAAGGCAAGTTCGCCACATGGAGACGAACAACAAGCGTGGACCAACGACTCGGATCATCAGCTCTGATGAAGGCGAAGACGACTAAACGTTAGCCAAAAAACACCTGTATAACCCATATATTTATCAGCCTCGTATAAGCTCATCAAAGAAAGAATACATGGTGGAGTGTTGGAAGCACCTGTCTAAAAAAAAATAGCTTTAGAAAATTCTGCCGAAGTCCTCAGAAGGATAACGTCACGCATATGGCTAAGTTAAGCAGCAATGTAACTCTTAACACTTTTATGATATTTCGTTGATATTGGAGAAACTCTAATTTTTTAATCTTTTCCGTCCTTCAATCAGAACCAGAAACAGAAACCCAGACCCAGAAACCCACAACTTACAGGCCCAGAAATTCCTCTAGAAAAGAAACTGCTCGAGCTCTTTCTCTAACGCTTAGGTTATGATCAAAACAATGCAGAGAGACAAAACTTCGCTATCTCGAAGAATTGAGATCTTGCCGAGCGAATATCCTTCTTGCAAACGGCTGTACCCGACTCTTTTCAAACACCGCTATCATTCGTTGCTTATGAGCAAAATTTTCTAAAACACCTTATTCTCTTCCAATCTTTTTATTTCCGTGGCAAAAAATAACTAGATTACTCGATTGACAGGAAATAGACGAATGAGTGAGAAGCATCTATGAAGCCTTAGTCTTTCCAACGAGATCATCGTTCTTTTCAATGAGTACCAGCGAAGCAGAAAAGATATCCATAGAGCTTAACAAAGCAGGGAAAGAAAAAAATGTGATAAATAAAACAGAAGAAAGCAACGAACGGCAATGGTTTTAATAAAGAACAGGTCACTCAATGAAATTTTCCAAAGGTCAATGAAATTGCTCAACTGTTATGTTCAACCACGGATCTCCTTCATATGAGGGATTTCGAGCCGGTTAGTCGCGAGGCTACGTGACGCGTCCCCAAGTGGAGGATAGGGGGTTAATCGCAGACCAAAAGCGACCTTTGCTTCCCTGAGATGCAGGTGGACCAGGGGTTGGACTCCCTGTTTCTGCTGCGCCGATTTGGCACATACTTTCTGTATTTGTAAGGGGTATTCATACATGCGTGTGTGGGTGCGTTATCGCTTTATGCGGATTGTATTCTACGAGTCAATTCGGCCAAAAGCCTGCAATCAATTCACAGGGAAGTATATAGGAGGCGGTTAAGAGTCGCCTCCAACAAATAAACTCCATGTCCACTCTGGGAGAGCCTGGCAAGCTACCCGTGAGTAAACCCAGCACCACATTCAGAGCGCAGCAAGCTATACATGGGTATCAAAATGATAAACACAGTTAAAAAAAAAGCGGGCTTCATTTCCCTGATCCCGAAAGAGCCCCAATTTCGCAGCGCTGGGTAGGACGAGTACGGAGAGGCTGCTAAACTCTCAGGGCCAATGGAAGCTGCCTGGATCAAGAACTATGGTGACGATCTGTACCTACGATTCACGTACACTTGCATCCGAGTCCTCGATAGAAGACTTGCTCATTGATTGCACTCCGACGCTCAGACGAAACAATAACGGAGTCCAGAAAAGCAATGGAGAAAATCATCCACGACTACTACTCAGATCTCTTCGATAGCCACGTCCACCTCCCGTCTTAAGAAATAAAAGAGGATGGATATGTTGTTCCACCGGTTCTCCCTTCCGAAATCCGTCATGCCATCTCGTCGGTGAAAAATCGAACAGCACCAGGTCCGTAAAGAATAAGATCATAACTTTTGAAGAACCTTCCGCCAGTCCTCGTAAGCACACTGGCTCGGCTTTTCTTACGTTACCTGTCTGAATGCGAGATCCCTACCCAGCGGAAGACCAGCCAGACCGTGTTGTTGCTCAAGAAGGGCGACCTACACGATGTAGGCAACTATCGCCCAATCTGCTTGCTGTCTGTCGTCTACAAACTTTTCACTCGAGTCATCTCAAATGGGATTGACAAAACACTGGACGAAGGACAGCCGTGCAAGCAAGCAGGGTTTCGAAAAGGATTTAGTACGATGGACCACATTCACACGATTACAAGGCTCATTGAAGTATCTCGAGAGTGCAAATGACCGCTCTGTCTCACTTTCATCGACTTACAGAAGGCCTTTGATTCAGTCGAGATAGAAGTAGTTATGGAAGCCCTTGGTAGTCAATGACTCCCTACTCGGTACGTAAAGAATCTTAGTGAGCTGTACAAAAATTTCACAACCAA
>MQTX01000078.1:349010-378327 GCA_009735665.1 Angiostrongylus cantonensis
GAAGGAGTCCGTTGTTACCATCCGAAAGCCTAAGAGCAAATCACACCGACTTGGTACCAAACTAGGCGTATGGCGAAAAATCTTTCTCTGATCCACTAGACGACTACCTAGGGTGGTGACGACCTTAGAATGGCTTTGATTAGGCCAAATTCGGTCTCCCGAAAGCCATAATGACCAAACCAACTCTCAACCTTAATACTCTAGACGCTGGGTGCGCCTGTCTTCGACGTCGGGTGGTAAGACGACTGGTGAGAAGGAGTTGCACAGATCTCGCGTTGCACAGGGGGTCACTTCAAACGGACAAAACGAGCACGCCCACCAGACGTAGACTTTTATGCTCTTTTTGAGCCTGGTGATCACACCATGTGGTCTCCTTACAACGAACGAAAAGCAACGTGACCGACACATGCCATTTAGATGACGAAACTCTTTTTATTCGAGGAGAAAAGTCGCCGTTACGAAATGTAGGAGGCGTTAGCTTTGTCATAGACCGATCTACTTCCATCTAGTCACTTTAAGTGAAATCCTATCACTCCGTTTGGTCATTTTTGCCTCCAGTTTGCGAGTCAAAAGATTAGGAACAGTCAACGAAACTGAATGCAGGACAGGGAACGAGAGAATAAAAGAAGGAAATAAGAATGGAAACAGTCTTCTAGGGCTCGTTTTGCAGTACGTCTCTTCCATGAATATTAATTTTCTAAGAAAGCAAAAAATCACTGATGGAAATGGGAGTCTTCTAACGGCACGACTCTTTCGGGGATCGATCATATTCTCACGAAAAAAGAAAGCTACCTCTTTAACACCTCAGAGGGACCTGGATTATCTACTGGATCTGATCACTACCTTCTCCAGCGAAAATTCGATTGGAAATCTATGCGAACATTGGAGAACAACCTCTGTCATCGTCCACAAAAGGTGAAACAAGTCGTGTGCCATGTAAATATTCTCATTAAAATCATGTTTTTTCGTAGAACTAGCAGATACATGAAAAACCGACCGAGGACTACGCGCAGTTGGTCAAAAAACTCAAAACATGTGCTAAACTTGTCTGGGTTCCTCAAACAAGAATTTCAGACCGCATTAGCACTATCACCAGTTGCTCGAAAAGATAACAACATTGATGGATGATCCTAAAGTTATATAAATAATACGACTGATAATAAATGCCAGTTGTAAAAGATCTTTTCTGAAGGATTTCCATTGGTACAGGCAAAAAAAGTTATTGCTAGAAGTTACAGTTACTTTTCGCAACCCATATGACCTCGCACCATCAGAAACAGAAAATCCAACACCAGAGAAGGACCTCGCGCACAGTCGTCCTATAGAGGATGGGTGACCGAAGGGCTATTCGCAATTACCGTTTAGTACACTTATTGAGTGTACTTTATAGGTTGACGAGGGCTGTCAATTTGCAATACCGAAGACTTTGGGTTATGCACAACCGGGCGAGCAAGCAGAATTCCGACTAGGGTTCTGCTACATAAATAACATGAAAACAGTATAATGGGTTATAAAGTTTTGTCAGAAGTACATTTGCTTTTTGTCCTAAGCTTTATCCTCTACGAAAAAGCGTTTAACAGTTTCGAAACTAATGCAACCTATAAGCGCTTGGCTACCGAGAAGTGGACCCGTACTATATGCGAACAATAGCGGACAGTTGTTGGAACTACTGCAAAAATGTACAACATCTTTTCCATCTAATCTTCACCACATCCGTAGAAAAAGAGGTTCGACCATGCGACACATTATCGCCAAATCTGGTTTAGTGCCACACTACAATGGTTAATTATGTCACTTGACTAGAAAGCGAAGGGCATACATATTGATGGAAAGCTCCTATCTTTGCTGATTACGTCGTCATCTTCTTCAAGGAGTACCAGTGAAGCAGAGACTATGCTCAATGAACTCGACGAAGCGGGAAAAAAAGACTTAATTGCACATAAGTTGGACGAAGGCTTAATTTGTGAAGAACCTATGGTGCGATGGTGAACAAATCGAGTTGGATGGTCCACTGATTACAGAAGCTACCTCATACACGTACTTTGGACGTTCGATTATCATAAACCACAATGTGAAGGGAAAATTGTGCAGAAGAGGAGTAGCTCGGGCCATATTTGGACCTACTAAAAAACCACCGACAAGCTAAAGAACCCAAAACTCCATGCTCACCTTTTCGTTTCATGTTCTTCCAGCGCTCTGTTTTTCAGAGGAAACGTAAACTGATACTTCCACCACGTTAAGAAATCACCAACCACATACCGCTTTAACGACCTCTTCTAAAACTTAATGGGCACTCAAAACGCATAGCCTGAATGAGCTGCTCAGATCTTGGAGCGCTGTCCCATTTTCAGAATCCAGGTAGGTACATGTCGATAGGGAACAGATAGGTCGGTCACATCATAATAAGAACATATGACATTTGGACGAAAAGAAGAGCGGAAGGGTCTCCAAGAGAATGCAAGTGTTCACTTTGAAGAACACCTAACGATGTGCGCAGATAACGGGACATCATTAAGCCACACATAGTTTTCTTATGGCGCGAATGTTCTAAATCGTTTCAACATCGATAATGAGGGAAGAAACTTTTTTGTTGTTGGATTTTCTTCGCAGGATTGTACGTAATGACTTCCGATCAGTTTAGTAGTTTATCCATTGTAAGTTTCCAAAAACCTTCGCGAAGCGTTTGCGTATCGTCATTGCCCTTTTGAGATTTGGTTTATGTTCTTGTTCTTACTAATGTTCTTTTAGACAAATTATTAACGATGTTCAACTCTTGCATGGGAATCAAGAGCTAAGAGTGCTTACCTGCCTTCGGGGTGAACCTCTGCTTTATGTCACATCCTCGAACGTGTCTGATTGGCAATGAAATTCCACACTCTTTACGTCATTAATCAAATTGGAGACTGAAATGTTTTTTAGTTAGACATATAAATTACACGTATTTATTTGTCGTGCAAATTTTAGACTATTTCGCCATCGTACAACCTTTGTCTGTGGACGAATCATCGGCTTCTGATGCGGATTCGGCTGCAATTTCAGGATCTGTGAAGTTCTCATCTCATTGAATTACTGGAAGCTAGTCAATATTGATATGGTAAAATCCAGAAACCACCGTGGTTGAAGGGATTTTCAATTCGTCACAGCGAGTATCTTAACTTTTCACACGTCGGAGAAAGGCTTTTTTCCATGTAACAGTTTATCTAAGACACTAGCATTTCTGTGATTAGTCCACCGACTACTCGAAGCCTATGAAATAAGCAGAATCCGATTGAAGTCTGGACGCATCTATGCAAACTCATTTGTGAGCTCAGTTCACTAACTCGATCACTTTTTGCCCTTCAAATCCAATTATCGATTCTGTAGAAATTAGCAATCTATTTTACAATCTATTTTTTTGCCATCTATTGTTATCTATTTTGCACCACTGTTTTTGCTTATTTTAGATGACCAGTCATTACATCTACTATCTTCTTGCATGCCACTCGTTTTTTTCGTATTCATGGTCCACATATGTCTTCGAGCAGTCCGAGTACATCTTTGGCTGCTCTTTGGTGTTTTCGCCTTCTCTATAAATGTCGTAGAATGCTGGTCGAGTCGATTTTCCTTGCAACCGTTGAGATAGACTGGCTAAGGCGTTCCCACATGGATTTAAGAAGAGCGTTGGATAGGTAGTCGAATCAACACTTTGCCTACTTATGGCCTGCATCAATAACCACTGTTTTACCGTACTCCTCCTCCCTCCACCACTAATATACGCCACAATAGAATTTTAATCCTCTGAAGTTCATTGTTTTCTCCAACACATTGACAACAATAGGCTCGGTTGTGAGGGTTCCATTAGTAAACAGTTTTCGTTCTATTGAAAAAGAAATGAGTTCAGGTTTTTATCCAAGCAAAAGAATCAACCGTTTCAGGAAGGAAGGAGGGAGGCAAATGGGTCAGGGTTCATCTCAGGTGCAGTAATTCTTGGTCGATCCTCTTCACACTCTACCCTTTAGTGACTTCACTAAGATTCAGAAAATTGTAGTGGACTAGTGGAAAGTTTCACCTGTCGACGATGTAATGCTCTTAGTAACCTCCTTTTCTTGTATGCTTACTATTGGGAAACGCTATAGTACTTCCTCATTCTTAAACTTTACACAAAACAGTTGGCTATCGTAGTGAATTCGAGTTCAGAACATCAGTCAAAGTCCATATTACAAATCCTTTGCAACAGTGAATAGATTTCAAGAGGACGCTTCCTTGGCCTTTCTTGAAAATTCGTTCGATTTAACTTCTCCAAAACCTTTCTTCTATTAGCATCTAGTTCTTGCGCATTCTCCTGAACTTTGAATTGAGCCTAAATCTGCCTCGATTAATGACACAATTGATTACTGTGGATCAGAACGGATCGATATATATACATATATATTTATATTCTTACGAACTGGCTTTTTTGAGATGATGCAAGGTTTAAGCTGTCGCTGTTATTATTATTATTACTATTGCTGTTGTTGTTGCTGTGTTGCTGTTGTTGTTGTTGTATTGTTGTTGTGTTGTTGTTGTGTTGTTGTTGTTGTTTATGTGGCTCGATGGCTGAGGTTTCTGCCAATTCATCTTCTTCATAGCTTGGACGCATTTTATTTGATGATAACCTTATAATTCGGTGAAAGAACTATAGCGATAATGAAGATCTAACATATAAATGAACGTCATGTTGTTCAAAAACTACCTCCGTGTTTTTGCGTGTTCGACGAGCCGTGTGTTTTTCACGTGGGATGAAGACTAAGGTGCACACAGATCAAAAAATCACTTTGAAAAAGCGCGCCAGATCACGCGGGACTGTGAGGCATTCGTCTTTCTGGTTCATCTTTGAATTTTTGAAATTTATCCTAAACGCGTCAAGAGTCTTGTGCGTTGGTGTTTTTGATTCCTGCGGCACGGTCCTGACAATCACTTCAAAATAATCATCGTTGTGCTTTTGCGCTTTTTGCGTTCCTAAAGGAGTGCTTCGTCGAATTTTAAGTTTTCCATCTTGATGTTTTTTTGGGCAGACATAAAGTGTTGTACCCGTTTTCTTAAAGTATTCTTCACCGCATGCCTTTTTTGAGGTCAGGTATACTGTACCTGAACTCATTCAATCCTCGTCTCGCCCCTTACACAAAAATTTCCCAACTTTACCACTGATAGATTGTGGCATATCACATTTCATGTCTAAGGTTGCAGCTTAATTTTCTCTGCTACTAGGGATTAAGTAATGGGAGAACTTCGTCCGGAAATAAACTAAAATCAGGGTCAATGTAGCTCTTTGGTTGTTGCGTTTAAGGAAAGCTCGGGAAAAAGGTAATTGTGGTAATACCCCTCTTTGTAGTAATTGTGGTAATACCCCTCTTTGTATTTCGTCACCTAACACTTGGTAATGGGAGAACTTCGTCCGGAAATAAACTAAAATCAGGGTCAATGTAGCTCTTTGGTTGTTGCGTTTAAGGAAAGCTCGGGGAAAAGGTAATTGTGGTAATACCCCTCTTTGTATTTCGTCACCTAACACTTGTATCCTAGCCTTATAACGCAGTCAGTTTTGAAGCTCAAGTGTGCACGCGATCGTGCGCAAGATTGTTTTAAAAATGTTGATCAGGTAAAAAACTGGTACCCAATTCTAACGATGACCGCACACTTTCCGGAAGCGCTATACCTCCTAAGGTCGCTCTTGATGATTTTGGTGCGCATTGTAATTGTATCTCCTTGCATCTCAGGGAGCGTGTGACGCCACTGTGACACACGCGTGGAATCGATCCTCGCGCCCATGGCTCACCAAGCCTTCCATTCCTCCAGGGCCGGCAAATTGGTACCAGACTTCTCTGGGAGGATAACAGCACTGACTCGATACATCGGTAGGCCACCGCGAGTAAAGGCCAGATATGTATCCAGTCACCTTCAACGATACTTGATGAAGCCGAATGCATGGGGCATCCTTCAGAAATTGATCAACTCCGAGTGCTTTGTTTTTTTTTTATCTCAGCGGTGTCACTTAAAAAATAAGCAATGGTGGTTTTTTGTTTTGATCTTTGTCGGCATAACAGGTCCTACAACTTTTTTTCTGAAATAGTTTTAACACTACGCCGAATATTGCTACAAATAGGCATGAATCCAGCTTTCAATACTCTATATTTGTTGAGAACTCTGGTAAGTCGCATACTGAGAACGAGTCGTTTACGAGCTTCTACACTACAAAGCTTTCACTGAGTTCGACTATTGCTCATACAGAATCGTCGAACAGTAGCCTTCATGAGTGTTGCACTTTCAGTCATGGTGCGCCTTCTTGGCATGAAAAGTTGGCAAGCGGATATTCCTCACGATATATAGCTGTCAGGATACGGTCGATGAACAGAATGACAGTGGTTGTATCTTTCATCACAAATGTATCTACCGTTGATTACTTGACCGGTTACGTAGTAGAAAACTTGGACGAGCTGGGTAAGTGTTGCGTCAAATGTGGCGATCGAGACCATGCACGCTCGGTTGGTGCCTGATAACACTACGCCACATCGCGGTTGTTACCTTTTCTAAAAATTTCTTCTTCTTTTCTCACTGACTTAGTGGCAAATGCATTTTCAAAGCATTATTCAGTCCATGTAACCTGCTTGACTATGAATTCTTATTCAATTTCTTTCAAATCTGCCTTATCTGTTACCAATACGAAGGTTGCTCTTTTTTCTATGACCCATTTATCAAGATCGAACAATCAGAGTTTTCCGCCGAGTTGGTAACAACCAGATATCGCTAGGGATGCGAGTTTTTCTTCCGTTCCATGAAAGTCGACGATTATCTATGCTAGAGATTTATCGTGACTTTCTCAAAATTCCACGATGAAAATTTTCGTTGTCGGAGAAAAGAAGGTCTCATACACATCATATTACTCCTTCTATTTCTGTTCCTTTCTCTGACATTGAAATCATCGACGTATCCAAATATATCTGTATCTCAATATAACCTTTAACCAAACTTGAATCATTTGAATTGGGCAAGTTTAAGAGTAGGAACATGGTTTATAGGAGACTTTTTGGCTTCTCACATCAGTCTCACTAGAAGCTGTTGGATTTCACTACATCTTTTCCCAGTGGGCGTGGCGAATGCCGTAGATGGGCGTGGTCGTGATCACACGCTCTCACAGTCACACACTAAAACAGCAGTACATGCGTGCCCTACTAGTCGCATTCGTTCTTGGACAACAGGTAAGGAGCCGAACCATTATTGATTGATTAATTATCGATTGCTCGTGTATAGGTCATACTCGTCACTTTCGTCTTCGTCACTAAATCGTTTTTTGTTTGATGATCGTCCATCGTTCTGCTTTTTTTTCTCAAACGATCGTCTTCAATTTGTTGTTCCGCGACGGTTTTATTTCAAGTAATACTGTAGTTTTAAGACTCAGAGCACTCTGAGCATTAGTGGTTACGGTGGTAGTGATAGGACTGATATTAAAGGAAGCATATGCTATTGCACTGGTATCCGTTCCCACGGGAAATTTGTTTCTCGCCCTCACTTTACCGATTTTTTTTAGATTAGTTTGTTCTTTATTTTATTTATGAATGTTTTGCGATGGTAGATCCTACTGTAGGGTGTTTTTTGCAAGGAAAACCTTCGGGTTATCATGAAGCTTAATCCCTTGATGCCACTTTGCGCGTAATTTTCACGAATCGCGAAATGTGTTGATTAGCAGGTTAAATTTATTGTCGTGCCTAATTATTTTTTCATGTTCTTTCTAAGTTTTTTTTTTGTCGTGCTATTAAAATGTATAGTTTGAACTCATGTTAATCAAGGTTCTTGCTACATAAAAAAGGATAAGGCTCTTGGCGTTGATCAAACCTTGAGAGATGCGCCAAGCATTCGACATCATTAAGCATCTTTTGGAGGTGATTGAATACATATCTGGTCTTTATAATGACTCGCGGTGACTTGCCGATGTATCCAGCCAGTGCTGCTATCCTCCCAAACAAGTCTGGTACCAATTTGCCGACCCCGAAGGGATGGAAGGCTTGGTGGGCCATGGGCGCAGAGATCGATTCCACGTGCGTGTCTCAGTGGCGCCTCCAACCACTGCGCCACACGCGCCCCGGTTACATAACATGTGAATATTAATAATACGGGAAAAATGCATATAGATTTATACCATGATAGAAACATACCAATAAAACTTATGATGCGGGCAGCTTCACTCATCGATTACTCAGTAATTTCAACAATGCGCGTTTTCGATAACTGGTATTCCATGGAACGTGGCTTTCTCCGATCGATACATATTATGTCTTTATCGCTTGAAATTCTATCAGGAATTACTACTTCGCTGGAAGATAGTCCTGTCGCTGAATTCGTGGCCTGAAGTGCCACCGATCACATTGATTACTGAAGAGGTTATCACTGATAATAAGTCTTCGTCCAATGTTTGTCCGAAATCTTTCTTCCAACTTTTTCAGACATCGGAAATTTTTATGTTGTCCATTCTGAAATACTCACGGTCTAAACATACGTGGTCAGAACTCGTTTTGGTTTTCTAATTAAAATGTCACATCGGGTGTTTTCATCTATTTTGTTTTCCTCCAGTTCTTTTCATCTACGCTATCTTCTAAACCTCACAATGGAATTACCCTAAGGGCTTAAGACCGTTGGTGGAAATCCGAGGAACTTCCAGCTTGTAGCACGCCTCTTTTCAGTTATGCTGGAAGCCGTCAAAGTTGTCGACACTTTGAAATCATTCGGAATCTTTTGAAAATTTACACATCGAATTCATAGAAAACATCCGTGTAATTTATTATTTATTGTATTTATTTATTTATTTATTTATTTTTATTTTATTTTTATTTGTCTAAACAGAGGAGGGTTAACGAATGTGTTTGGTTTGCACTGAGCAACGATATCTTGTTAATACCCATGTTGTAGTTGCAAAAAACGGAACCATGAGGTCCCACAAAGCCTCGGAATTTGAACAGAGAACATTTCCTTTAGTTCCCTTCAAATCCATTAGAGCTGTGTTCTTTCTTTTTTTGAAGTTATAAGTTTTGTTTTCAGTTTCAATAACTTTCATTCTAACTATGTCATTTACATTCTCTCTGTTGTACCGAAATTAAACAGTCGAATGAAGCTGTGCGACGTCCTGACGACGTCATCGTTAACAAGTGAACTGAAATAGAAAGTGAATTTGACGAAGAACGAACGAGAACAAGAAACATTTAAAGAAGTTCTATCATCCACAGTTTTTGATTTATTGACTCCACTCAGGCTTGCGTATTAGAGCATTTCCTAGTTGTGGCGGTTCCATTGGGAGTTTTTGATGACGATCGTCCTTACCAATCTGTCATCTCGCATTCTCGACGTCTTCCCAGTTCGAACTTCAAAGAGCGTACGGATGGTTTTGATTCTGAAGCGAATACAATTTACGTTTTTTCTTCTTTTAGAGACGATCTTTAGTTGGTGATGATAAATGCATTGTTTGCCTATCAACAAATTCTCAGTGTTTTTCAAGCTTTGCGTAGAAGTTAAGAAAATCTCCATACCGGTTCATTGGTTTCCGATCATCGCTCTTCAGCTCAACAACATTCAGATGGCTACGGTGTCGTTGTCGATTGTAGTGGGTAATCTGCGAACCACTGATAGCAAACCTGCAAAAACTAATTGGTATAAATTTAAACGATTTCTCAGCTATTCAACGTGTGTATGGTGCTATAGTTGCATTGGGTACCTCTAGTGACATCGTCTTAATCTCTTTACCTAAGTCAGTGTGATTTTTTGCTAGAAACGTTTCTGCCATATCCAGGAAGCGTGATAAATCGTCTTGAAATTCATTTGTATGAGATTTCGAGATTTTGTATGGTCGTGTTAAATTTCGACCTTTTCTTCTGTCTAACAAGAACTTTCTTCATTGTGTGGGCGTGAATTCGTACCACTTTCTCTACAAGGGAGCTCGGCCGAGTTGCTTTTGAAAGATATGCGTGCTTTTTTCTTCCATCAAAAGCGGGTGTGATGTCGGAAAACTTGGACATGCACCATTAAGCAAAAGTTTGCAAAAGAGAAAGCTGGTAACTTGAATTTCGCATAGACGATCAGTCAGTCACTCATCTTCTCCGCCTTCTATTAGATATTTCTTCATCCAATGAAACTTGTTTAGCCTTGGAAAAAGGAGCGCAGAATGTCTCGCACCTCATTTGAAGCACATTTTTTATCGATGTGTTAACGTGGTGCTGTTGAATTGTATAATAAAGTCATAACCCTCCACATGATTGAGCTAACACAAGCTTGGTACAAAGGTTTTATTCGACCAATGTCAAAGCGTTCTCGCCTTCCTCAGAGCTGCGTTGATCCGAGTTGATGGCCTACTGCTGGCCGTTGTCGCGAATCCAGTGGATGAAGCAGCGCTCTAATAACAACAAAAATCAAAATCGCAATAACTTTTTCTCAGTATGCGTATTCCTTAGAAAATCTGACACCGTAAATAATCGTTATTATAATTGTTTTTTGTACGACCGTCTCCACGCCTGCTATGCAGATCTCAAAACTTCTCACATTCGAATCGTTTCCTCGCATCCGTTATCAACAAAGGCCTTTCAACTTTGGACGTTAATAATTAGATTGCAGAAAGTGGTTTTTTACCAGACAAGTCCGGTACCAATTTCCTAACCCGAAGCGATAGGAAGTTTTGTGAGCATGGGGCATCACCGAACCCGAACAAATGGAACGAATCGAATAAAGAATCGTAGAGTTAGCTAAATACACATTTAGTCAATAAAATTACTTGTGAAGAACTACTGACTTATCAAATTAGTAGAGATGCACGGAATATCCCGAAAAATGCGGAAAAGTTCAGAAAAAATTTTTCCGCCTTTCTCGGATTAATCTGTGCACTTCCTCCAGCTCACGATGATGAACACCGCGCGCTTTCTAACCTACTACGTCTTGATGGCTTTGCTAGCTGTTTGTTCAGCTGCACTGAAGTATGACCGTTCAAGCTTTGAAGAGCCGGAGAGCGGATCTCGTTCATTTGTCGCCGGCTGAATGAAAGGAATTCTCTGGCGGCATGTATCGAGTTAGTGTTTTATCCTTCCATACTGGATTGGTATCAATTTGCAGACCCCGAAGAAATGAAAATTTTGTTTTGCTAAGTCGCAGAACCGAACCTAAGAAAATGTGTGCATGTGGGACATTTCTAACTTGTACACTACATGAACCGATTTACATCTGCGCAAAGTAGCTCACGTATGTATTCATGAATATAAATGTATGTATACGGTGAACACAAGTCAATCCTATCGACAAAAGAGAGATCGGATCCGCTGGAATCCATCTGCATTTCATTAACGCGCTACTGTACACAAACTTTTTTTTGATCGACGTCGTTTAATCTCCGTATCCAACACATGCTGCCACCCACAATTTAGTGGAGCGACTAAACGAAGTTCAGAATCTCCCACATGAGGGATAATCGTGGTGAAGTGTTGATGTCATTTTTAGTAGTATATGAAAATCAGTTATTCAACAACTATCTACCCAACAACGTTGTACGTTTATTTTGTATTCGTTCAGTCACGTTGTAATGTTGACGTCTTGAATTTATACGAGTTTCCCAAGCCAAAATGTAGTAGGTGGACGAGTTCTCGCGAGAAAGAACCATCTATATCATTCATATTGCAAGCCTTTTGGACTATTCCCCACGAAATAAATTAAATTCTTACTGTATTTTTCTTAGAATAACTCCACTTAGTGATTTAGAGGTATTTTAATTCGGCATTGCTCGGTTATATCTTCTACTGTGCATTTTCTTCCGTTCCTTTCTTTTTTCCTATCCTATTTTTTTTCATATGACCATTTTTCTCTAAAATCCGCACGAGACTTTTTTTGTGGGTTGGCGCGACAACTTTTTCTTATCCCAATTTCTCTTTTTGCTCGCGAATCCGGCGTTCCATAAAAGTGTAAATGAATGAATTGGGGTGACGAATGTCAGATAAAAGAGGCATATCAATCGTATGAAACACCGCCTTATCCTTTTCTTAGCAATGATAGTTATAACATACTATTCTCTCAGAGGACCTTTTCTTACCCTACAGACAGAGTCGCTATGGAAGAAAGGAAAAAAAATGTCTGCTCAACATTCGAAGCTATTGTAAATCATGGAGTTCTCAGACCTGTTCATTCCTGTTTTGTAGTCCTCAAGGAAAAAAAAACGCCCACTTCGAATCCTCCGATAGTCAGCTTTTTGTTTGAAGCCCGATTAATCCACCATTCACCCAATTTGAGATCGCCTTTTACCTTCACATTTTTTTGGCCAGATGCCTTTTTTGTCGTTTCAAAGAGGAATCTGGTGTGAACTATCACGAAACATCTGGACTAGAAACGCTGGTGATAGAACCGAGTGAAACGGGAATGTGGAAATGGTGGTCGCTTGGGTGGTGGTAGAGCAGAGTGAGTGGTAGTGGTTGGTTCTAGTTAATCCAAATGTTACATTTCGTTTACTCTACTCGCTCCGATCCATTGATGTATCGGTTGGTCGGTCGACGTGTCGGCAACCCAGGGAATGTGAGTGAAAACTGGTAGAGGTCTTCGTCATTCATAACTGATAAACTGTCGGCACAGCACCGAAGTATACACAAACAGTGAGAAACAGAGGGAAAGAGGGATGAAGCAAGAAATACTGAAGTGGAAAAGAGATGAGAATGAGAAGGTATTAATATGGAGAATGATATTTGTGAACCGGACTTCTTTGAGATAAAATTTCATTCATGCGCGAAAAGCTGATTGATGATCGCCAGATACGTACGATCTGACTACAATGTCTATATGTGGAAAGTGAAAGTGCAAACGATACAGTCGGAATTATGATCGATTTTTTTAAAAAAGCAACAAAATAGGAATAATACTGTTGTAAAATTGTTTATAAAATCGAAAATAGAAGTCACCTTGTTTCGTCTTTGCATCCTACTACACCGAAGTAAAATGACACACGTGTATTACTGTTCATCTCTGTCTCCGTCTCTCTCTCTCTCTCTCTCTCTCTATCTATCTATCTATCTATCTATCTATCTATCTATCTATTTTACTTTCTCTCGCTAGCTCCTTGTTTTCTAGAGCAAAAAAACTACCTGCACTTTTCTCTGTCCTAATCACATTTTTAAATATTTAAAAAGAAGCTACATTTTTAATGAATTTATGTGTAACCGAGCGAAATATAATCTATTGAGCATTCAGAAAACCTGCGCCTATTTTCAGTTTCATTGAACGTTATCTCTTGTATAAATTTATAATACACGGTTAGGCGGTGCGTGTAGAGCAGTGGTTAGTGGCTCTCTGCAACACACATAGATCGACCTCGCGCCCTAGGCTCACCAAGTGCTCCATCCTTTCAGTGTCGACAAATCCGTGCACGAGACCTGTCTAGGAGGATAGCACCACTGACTGGATAAAACGGTAGTCCAACGCGAATCATTGTACAGTTCAGATATCACCTCTAACGATGCTTAATTAGTCCAAATGCGTTGCGAATTCCTCAAGGATTGATCAACGCCGAGAGCTTTTTATTTATTATAATTCAAAGTTTTTTTTTGGTAAGATGACAATAAATTGGGTCATGTATGGCTGGTACCGTGTTACTTCATTGTTGTACTCATAGTTGTGTTTGTTTTTGTTTATAAAATGAATCATTCGCGGCTCGTGCAATCAACAGAGACATTTTTTTCTCAGATCTTATATCAAATAAAGCTGATGAATCTCTCTGAGTTGATCAATCCCTGAGGGATGTGCCATGCACTCGATAGGACATCGTTAGAGATGGCTGAGTGCAAATCTGGACTGTACGATGATTTGTGGATCCCTACCAATGTACCTGGTCAGTGCTGCTATCCTTCCAGGCAAATCTGGTAGAATGGTGTCAAGAAGACATAGGTAATTTATCGACCGCGAAGGAATGGAGAGCTTAGCAGCTTTGTTTGCGGGATCGAACCGATGACAACGTGGGTAGCATAGGGCATCTCTAACCACTGAGTTATAGACGCCAGGGGACTCTTTCGTGTATTACTTCACTTCACTACTACTGTGCTGAGCCACTGTTCTCGTAAATATTTGCATATTGGTGAACTTTTCTCTTGTTAAAAAAAAAACCTGGAAAGAAGTTATAGAAAAAAGAAAAAAGGCGTCAATAGATACTTAACATTTGATCTTAACCTTCGTAATGACTGAGACTAGCAGCTGGTGTGCTACTTGCCACAAGTTCTTCCTTCTAGGTTTCCTAACAAACGTATGCTAGGACGTAATTTCTTAAACTATTAAGGTAGTTAAAAAGTTTTATTCTGCTTATATCTCAGTGTCTTCGTTTTCTTCAGAGCCAAGTGATTTAACTCTGACATCCATCTTCGTTCGTCCTCGCAAAGTGGTTCTTCGATGTCTCATCAGTCGAATCCAATATAGTGACGATTGCATCTTAGAAACATGACAGAATATTTCCAGATCGTATGCGCAGTCGGTCACTATCCGTTTTGGATAAGTTTCCCATCACACAGCTTGGTTTTTCCAGGAGCGCGGTGCGGGTACCTTTAGTTGAGCATCAGGACGCAAACGTCGAATGTTTGTTCATTTCGGTGACCTTCATAGGAGATGAACTATAAGTGCAGTGCAGTTCGGCACCGTAACAATGTAGAAAGCAGTTATTTGTTCGTTATTGCTTAAGTAGGGATAGCTAGTTTTTTGAAGCTGATGGACGCTTTTGAGCAATAGTTCATGTAAGACTTGTCCTAAATCTTAAAACCAAATTCTGCTAGTTTAACATTGAAAGGAAACTACCATAGCTATTGAATCAACTTATTAATCAATACAAATTGGCAATTTTTGAAATTCAGTACAATTATCGATCACATAAGGGTTACTCCATTCCTAAAGACGACCTATGTTAGACCGTCATTTTACATTATGATCAACTCGGGAGATGAAATCGGTGTTAACTTAGTTTCCTTACAAACCATTCAAATGCTTTTTTTCCTGTTGTTGAATAATTTTGTCCTTTATTAATAAATTTATTGATTTTATAGAGATTTTTTGGAAGTCTACGAAGAATTTATGCGATTTGAATTCTAGAAAATGAAAGTTGTCGTTAACAAGAAGAACTCTACTGAGACATTTTGGAGTCGCTTTTCTCTTGATTAATATGAATACGTTGTTTTCTCTCTGTCTGAATGTTGAATACTGCAGGTCGCCTGAATCGAATGTGGTACAAAGATCGATTTCACTTCATTAACTCTGTCACTGCAAAGTCGAATCGTTAGGACGAAAAGATAGCCTAGTAATGTTTTGCGCTAAAATCCATCAGAAAAATGGATATGTATGAAACGTTTTCGCATCTGTGAACTTTTCTTCTCTGTATTTTTCTCTGATTTCTCAAAATTCAGCCTTATGAACTCCTCGTTTTCTGTTCGTAGGAAGGAAACCACTAGCACTTGGCAACACGTTGTTTCTCTCAGTCGCAGCTGCCTGTTACGGCTGGACGCAGGTTTGTGCCAGCATGCGCAGAACTCGTTAGCAGGTGAAATTCGCCAGTTGTTGTCGTCGTCAACGGCCACAGAAAGAAATCAGTCATAGACGAATGACTGTTTAGTTTTTATATGATTAATCGAAGCGATCTGAAGAATTCGATCGTACAAAAATTGAAGGATGCGTGCAGCGCGTTGGTTGGAGGTGCCGCACCTTACACACGTAGTCTTTGGTTCGATCGTGGACTCCAGGTTCAGCATCCTTCTGGGTTTCGCAACTTGGTACGAGATAGGGGCATTGATAGGCTACCGCAAGGCTTTTTGTGGGCCAGCTATGCATGCAATCCCCTCTAACGATTCTTGGTGAAGTCAAATTCATCGTGCATCTCTCAGAGATCGGTAATCGCTAAAAGCTTTATCTTTTCTTTTTATCTATGGGCACAGAAGTCTTCATTTTGAATAGAATAACTCTGTCGTGAAATTTTCAATGCGATTGTTTCTTTCGCACAGTGGTTTTTTTCGTGCCAAATATTTGTTGAGCGGGATGAACTTTTTAAATCACGTGTACCACTTACTCGTGTTAATCATCGAATCACTTTGAAAAGTACCACCGCTGAAGTTTCACTCTGCTCATGTTGCTCACAGTGACCTGCTTATTAGACTTCTGCATTGGTGATCGTCTCCACCCGTGCCATATAGCTTACTTGCACTTCGCCAGAGATGGATTGCATAGAATTATAATCATAAAGTGGAAAAGGATTCTCCGTTAACAATCTTTCACGGTTTCACTATCATTCAACTAGGTATCGTAGAGGTGATCGAATATATTTTACAGTATGCTTATCCGGTAGCTTAGAATAGCCTGATGATTCTGTAAGGTCATTGTTTTTATCCTCCCAGAGTAATCTGTTCACAATTCACCTACTAATTTCATACGGAAATGGTTAGAATGGCGTTAATATCGAGTCGACATTCCTCTCATGTGTTTTTTGGCCAATCATAACGACATAGTGAGTCGCGTTTTATTACCTTTAGTTCTATATTACTTTTAGCAAAAGTAATCATCTTATTTTACATCTGTTGTACAACTTTCCGAGGCATGGGCAGTCCAGTAGTTACGATCCCGTTCATTAGGCGAATGGTCCTACCTACCAAGAAACTGGTTCAACCTCCCTCTGAGCTCACCGGACTCCTCACTCTTTAGGAGCAGTGAAATTGATACCAGACTTGTATGCAACAAGCTCACTACTTCCAATCCAGTAAGGAGTTTCAACGACGGCTATCTCAAGACCACGGGAAATATCAACTTTACCCACATTCAACGAAATTCGCTAGGGAGGAGAAAAAATCCTTGAGCAGTAGCCCGATTACATATGCAAAAAGTTAGGAGATTTAAATGGATGGTGGAAGCGAAGATAGGAACTGAAAGAGCTTCTGCGATCCGCCCAGCGTGATGCATGTGGTGTCGGATCATGTGATAATATAGTGATGAAAATTGTATAACTTTTCTGTCTGGTTGCTGGTGGTTGTTGCGAACGACCTTCGCAAGTACTTGTATGGTAGCCGAAAGATCTCAAGTGTTTCATACTCTGTAAATGAGAGCCTGTTTGATAAACACGATCGATTTGGATAGGTGACGAAATGGAGATTTTTGTGAAACATCGAGAGCACCGATTTAAATTCCGACTTTACTGTTTCCAGGATTGACTTTCTTTTAACCTCGGCATTAGATTAGATGCGTCGTTTTCTTTTTTTAGCAATGGCGAGGTTGTTAGACAGCATACGTTTACTTCCGTACAAAAACACGTACAATACAACAGTAGCCGACGCTTCGGTAGAATCGCCTTCTTCAGAGCGTGGAAAGGTAGGGGATATGCAATTTGCTACGCCAAACTCAACGAGTAGAGAAAATGAAAAAAACAGTCATCTATATATCTACAGCAGAGTAGCGGCCGGAGACCGAGAACGGGGGCTTCTATCTTTGACATAAACGTAGTGGCAAGCCTTGGTGCAAGTCTTTGTTTCATTGCCAACCCTCTTATTTGCGCGTAGTACTTCCCAGATCATCTGAAAATCAGACAGTTTAGGCACTCCTTTAAGAGAGCTATAAGCTGCTGGATGGACAAGCCATGCATTTTCATTTTTCTTCATGTTCAACAAGGAGCTCGAAGATGGCATGCATTGCGGAGCCGTTCGATACGTTGGTGTACAGCGTGGTAACATCGAAGAACTTCATCATGTACGCTTTATTAGGAGATGCATTACGTAGACGTTCTAAAAACATTTGGGTATTGATGACATGAGCTGGGATATATTTCAGCAACTGGATAAGTATTAGGCTTAGAAAACATGCTATTCTATCCGTTGGCCCTTCTACGCAGATGATGAGGGTCTAACCTTCAGGGATGATGAGCTGGTTGGCGCAAGATCATTAGATAATATTAACTTAAGTATTTTAATAAGTAAGTGTAAAAGTAGACATGTTTTTCTATACATTTCATAGTGTAAAATAACAGATGGTTTTAAGCCGGTTGTCTTTGCCACTTTGACGCATTGGCTGCTAAGTTTTCCGTATTGTTTTTTGTATTCCTTTTTAGGTGATGGATGATAAAAGGTGGCATCGCTAAGATGTTCATCCATTAACTAATAGTCTAATGGTCTTTAGATTAATTAAATCTTTAATTTCTTTCTGACTCCATTTTTGTGTGGCTGTAAGGTTAGAGAGAATCCTTCTACCGTGATAGTGATTTAGCGCTTTGAGAACATCGTTCAGAAACATGAGAAATTCCGTATCGACTTCCACATTAGGGTCCTTCTTTCCAAAGAACGATCTAAGAAAAGGAGATGGCGGTAACTTCGACATTAATTCTATTCTTGAACCCATATAGATTCTCATCTTTCTGTATGTTATTGAAACGTTTGGCGTAGTAAATTTCATGTCGCCTATCCTTCAAGGGTGTGAAGAAGGCGGTACTGCCGAAACGTCAGCTACTGTTGTATTATGCGTTTTTGTATGAAAGTAGACGTATGTTCCCCCAACGGTTACCGTTTCATCGTCGTGTTTTTGGGTGTCGGGCTACGATGTACAGCGAGGAATCCATTCCCCTGGCAGGGTCTCCCAAGCCGAGAAGGAGTCCGGCGTTTCTATAGGGAAGCCTAACTAGGAGTAAACCAATTCCAGGATCCACTACAGTCCTGGTATCAAAGTTGCATGGTGGCAAATCACCCTCTGATCCACAAGGGCTGCCACTGCCTGTGGTGGTGAACACCTGGGGCAGAGATTGGCCAGGCTGACTTTGGGATTCCAAGAAACCACAATGGCTTAACCATCAAATCTCCGAAAAGTGGAGATTATGCTGGGTCCGCATAACCAGCGAGGGCGGACCATTCAGGTATCAGGTAGTAAGTAGATATATGCTATGTAACAACCTCGCGATTGCTGAGAAAGAAAACGACCTTTTTGAAATCTGCTGCTACTGTTTTACACGTCATAACTTTGTCGTACTCCGTTGTTTTTTATCCCGTCAACCCCAAATAACATACCCATCTATTAAGTAGCGATTGAACATGAAAAAGCGTAAGCAACATTGCGCCTTTATGGTCTCTGTCAACAGTCTATGCAGTTTTCTAGTTTTCGATGTTTTCGAGTTTTTGGAGTTTCGTTGTGGTTATGTTGGGAGTCTTTCGTTTGTTATGCTGTCAAATTAAAGCGTGTGCGACTGACAAACGCTAGAAAACATTGAGAAATCCACTGAATCCTATGGGGTGGGAGAAAATGAGACATAGCCCATAAGCAAAGGCTTACTGAATCTTGTGACTCTTAATAATATGTATTTTTTTCCTTGATGAGCTTACACGAGGTTGATAAAAATATTTATTACCGGCTAACGTTTCGACGTCTTCGTCTTCATCAGAGCCGATGATCCGAGTCGATGGTCCACGCTTGTCTTTCGCCTCGATGTGGCGGCTTCGCCTTCGTGTCGAGTCAGGTCTTCTTCAGCGGTCCGTCTCCTCGAATGAGGCACACTCATTCAGTGGTGCCCTTCGAAGCATTAATACTCTTAATAATGTTTTCAGACTTTTTTAACCTGTGCTTTTTTGAACCATGTTATAATAGCAGTTCCGTGGAGGAGCAGTAATTGTTTATTTCGGCATTTGTCGTCTTCATGTATGTACTGATTCGCTATTGATAACGTTTGGTTTAGTTCTTTTGCTCTTATCACACAGTTTGCTCAGAGCTCCACTCCAGAGCTTTAACTCAAGCAAGATTTCCTTCGAGTTGTGACTAACCGTTAACAGTTTGATAGAAAAATTTTTAAATAGTGTCCTTTGCTCGTTTTCGAGCTTCCTATTTCACCCGCGAAGTCGATTTCCTCCACCAAAGTGTATTTTCCGTCTGGTAGACGAAAAGCTGAATGGAGAGGACAAAACGACGTGCATAGAAGTTCTACAGGTGTGAAGCCTTGCTGAAGGCGGTGGGATTTGCAAAGAGAAATAATCAATGGGAGATGTCGTATGAATCGAGCTCATTGGAGAGATTTCTTGTTTTTATGTCATCTAACGCCACCATGTATTGTAATGCGTCCTCATTTTTGCCATTATTTAAAAATTTTGGCACAGTCAGAATATTCATGGTGTTCTTTGTTCTACTGAGTTTTTTCCTATCAGATGTTTGATACGATCGGTTACTTCTAACCATTAAACAAACGCATCCTGTCGTTTTCGTATTTTATGACGACATGCACAATGTCTGAGGAAACAATGTGCCGAATGACATGGTTCAGAGTGAAGGTGAAAGAGAGAAAAAGTCATACAGGAACCTTTAAAGGTGCACTGAGATAGAAAGAGAAGAAATTACAGAAAGAAAACGATTAAGAAAGGATGACAGGAATGGTGAAGTGAGTGAAGTTCTGGTTATGATTTCTTTGGCTAGTAGACAAGTGGATTGTTATGACTGCCATTTTTCACAAAAGAGTTTGTTCTACACACAGTGCCATCTTTGATAGACAGAGTACGATGTTTATTTGCTAGGTCAGAAATCGAACTAGATATTTTACTGGTGCAATTAGCGTCCCGATCACCTGGCATTTCGCTTATTCCGATTATAATTTAATATTATTGACAATGTGAGTAATTTGAGAACGTTAATAATTAACTTTCGACCTAGGCAGTTATAGTGGCACAAGATTATTTTGGAAAGAAGATTTTTGTATTGAACTGTTCTCGTTAGGCAGCTGATGATAATAGTATCATAAAAAGATTTAATGTATTCAAATGCAGCCGAAGGTTTTAGGCTTTTTAAAAATAGCTTTGCTGAAAAAAAAACGCGATTTTAGCGGTTGAACAGAGCAAGACAGCATAAATCTCCCTGTTTTTCCTAGGTCTCCATTTCTTTTCTTTTTTTTTCTCTCTACTCCCTTTTCTCTGCTATTTCTTCGTTACGAAATCCTCTTCGAAATTTTATAATGGCAATTTAGAAGCCCATATAGCTGATTCCACTTCTTTCCTAATGTGGCGTGGATCTCGTTATGGCGACAATGAGTGGCGTTTGCGCTTGTACGGAAGCGTACAAAGGGTTTATTCACCTTGACCGCCGAGGTTCCTGATTGTGAAAAAATAAAATTTTGCAAGAAATAGACCTTTTTACAATTTTTCTAGAAGCTCGACATCTGAATCTAAAAGGATAACCTAAAAAAGCGTCATCTGATGTTTTAGCAGAAACTCAAGGTAGTTAAACAGCAAGTAGATACCAGCACAACTAACAGTGGCCAGCGACTTCTCTTCATTGTAATCTTATAGTAAATGCCTAGCCTTTAATACTCTGCCGACTCACTACAAAATCATCAGTTTTCATTCTCGGTACTTGTATTTCTCCTACTAGCCTACCGTCTCATAATGGTTGGAAGGTGTTCCTGAGTGTCGGACTGCGATGTGCAGCGGGGGACTCATCTCCTGGCGGGGTCTACCAAGCTGAGAAGGAGTACGGCTTTTCCATCATCAAGGCTAGCTAAGAGTAAACCAATACCAGGATCCACGACCGTCTTGGTATCAAAGTTGCATGGTGGCAAATCTCCCTCTGATCCACAAGGGCTGCGGCTGCATGTGGTGGTGGAGGCTTGGGGCAGACTTTGGCCAGGCTGCCATCCCAGGGAGGGCTTAACCAGCAAATCTCCGAAAGATGGAGATTATCCTGATGCCCGCACAACCAGTGAGGACGGGTCACTCAAGTATGAAGTATCAAGTATATTTATATGCACAGTAATTTCCATTAGAGTATTAATTTCACAAGCTCCGCAACTGCGACATGTCACTCTCGCTACTAGTTTTGTCTTCGCTTTTTGCTAATAGAAAATTCCGCTAACATAATAATTTCTTGGAAGTACAAAGTATCTTTCTGCATAGAAAATCTTTAAGAACATATCTCCAATACCGATTTAGTTCCGTCACACAAAACATAAATTTTAATCTGATCGTTTTACCGATCGATATGCGCAGTTATTCATACTGTTACTGTACTAATACTGTTACTTCATGTCTGCTTACCTATAACTCTCAAACGCTTAGTCACAATCCTAAACCTTAAAGCCTTAAGGTGATATGACATAGAGTTGTGGTTGGAATATCAAAATCCACAAATGTTTCTAGCATCAACTCTCTTCTGGTGTTGTAATAACATATGGAATAATTTAAACCTTGTAAGTTTAGCGAAGAATCTTCTTTTCTATCGCATTCGATTAAACACCATTGAACAAGACCTTCACACTTTAGCATCAATCGGTTTACCTTAGGATTCCCGTCGTTGACATTGCCATCATTGTCATCGTTGTTATCATGTCAAGCTTGAAAGTTAAATTGCCCGTAACTTTGTGACGTGAAGCATGAACGACTTTGAGGGAAAACCATGCATGTGCACCACCAAGAGGCTACAGTACCAGGACATCACATTCTCAGCAGAATTCGTTTAAATGAATATGAACTAACGCAATGAAACCATCTCTGATCATTACAGTAACTCTGTTAAGTGTACTAAAACCACAAAGCCCTGAGATTTGAGCATCTTTGTGGTTGAATTTCACATCATATCCTGCTATGAAAAAGAACAGGCAGTAGATAAAAGCTATTAAACTTCTGAGCCTTGGCTACTGTATTTTTCGACACTCGTAGCCAAACCTATCGAAATCTTATTGATATTTTAAGTGAATGCCCTCCTTTAAAAACTGATGCCATTACTCGAATTTGAAGGGAACCTGTTATAATCAAGCATGGACAATCGAACTAACCGTACTAATCGGGTTTTCAGGACTATTTACGATTGAGGTCTCACTAAGCTTCGCATTCGATTCGAATAGGACCGGATTTCACTATTTGTAGGCGAATATTCGAAAGAATACTACTCAAACTCCATACTATACTCTTGCTATAGTCATGGTAAATCTACTTCTCATTATTTAAACGACTTTAATTTTTTCACTTTAGTCGGCCTGTTGGTCGCTCGGTCGGTGGGTCATTTCATCGGTACAACACATTGATGCGTTATGTCGTTTGTTTTGTCATTAGAAGTAGTGTCAAAACTGGTTTCATTGGTACGACGACGACCATAGAGGCATTGTCAGCTAACATTCGGACGACATATTTTGGAGTGACAAGTTTAACTAACTGTTGCCCTGGTTAATTGCAAAAGAAATCATGAGTGTTAGAGTTGTTAGCTGAAGTACGACTTGTAATTTTTGCTAATATATAGAGTAGTATAGATTGAGGAAGCTTTAGAAATGGATCACTCAACTGGCTGAATACCACATTGTTCTGATCACTGTGAGCCATACATTGCCCAAAGAAATTTCTGAATCATTTCTAATCCCAATAACAACTGTGGAATTCAAACTGGGAACGAAATACTTCTATCTTATCCCATTCTAGTTGGCTCACGACGCAGACGAAAGCCATGGATTCGCCTAGGTTTGGTATTTCTTTGACAGCATAGCAGAAATTTCAGCCTAGGTTACGGTAAGCATGAGATAACTGCTGAGATTCGGGATGGAAATGGTGAACTTTTCAGTTTGGATAGCTCTGCTAGCAGTGATTAGCACTCGCTTTGCTTCACAGTTTCAGTTCAGACAACAAAACTTGACGGGATATACTTATATACTCAAACCCTTATATTATGTCACTATTATATTTTTCACGTTTATCAAGTTATTCTTCTATTACACTATCCACTTATTGTTCATCTCATTTTAAGGAATAAATTTCTGCAGTAAAGTATTGTTTGAAAAATTATGCAGTGTAATCAGTCCGTTAAAGAGGCGTATAAAAGTAGCTAGAAAGCTCTCGGAGTTGAGCAATCTCTAAGGGCTGCGTAGTTCTTGCAGGATGATGGCCATGTTGATAATTTATAATCCAATGCCAAGGTTAATAGAAAGTCGATCCTGGAATCTTGATAATTACAAAACAGGCCGATCAAGAATGAGGTGTAGTGAACCGAATCATTGTTTTGTTTTGACTGGGTTTTAACTGGGATTTGTTTCACTTGTCATGGATATCGTTTCCACCAAGAAATGAGTTTGTGATCCCACATGGCAAAAACATTGATTGGATCGCTCCTTTGATAACCTTTAGTCTTCGGTTCTTAATGATATCAGTTTCCCAAAGTCGATGTACAATATACGAAAAGCCTTCAAGAAAATTCTCATGTGATATATTTCAAAGAAAAAAGTCGTTCGTCGTATTCCGCTTGACTCTCCCTACTCCTTTACTTATATATTTTTTTCCCATCGATAAGCTCAGCCGTTCTTTTAGGTGTGGTGGATCGGCTCTATTCAGTCCGTTTAAAAGTATTAAAAATATTATTGCAGACATGAAAGGGAATTATTTTTATGACAGGATTATAATGAATACTATTTGACTACGTGAACCATAAAATGTCTTAGCCGTTCTCATTTACATAATGATTGGTAGTTTTCTTAAAATCGGCCTCATATTTTAAAGACTCATAGAAAGTGGTGAGTAAGCGATGAAACCATTCTGTGTTTAATGTGATTAAAATCCTGGTTTGGCGTTCTCTCCGTTTAGTTATGGAGGTGTTTGGTTCGGTAGATTGCTGTAAACTTGACCTATGCAGGCTCTGAGAAAAGCGAAATCCACCGAAACGTCAGCTTGTGCGTAAATGATGAAATAAAATAACACCTCGTGTTGGCATAACAAAAATATAAAGGTAATAATAATAATATAAAATAAAATATAAATAAAAAATATATCGTGTTGGCAGAGAACGATAGAACTAGCTGAGAGAGGCGAAACGAAGGACCCACATGGTGTGGTAGTGAACGCGTTACTCACCGGAAAGGACAATAGCGCGTTCGTTCCCCACCATAGACACCTGCGTCCCAGAGTTTTGCAAATATCTCGACATCGTTGTAGTTATAAAGGATTCTATTTTAAAAGGGCGCTTATGGCGCAGTGGCTGGAGGCGCCACTGTGACACACACGTGGAATCGATCCCCGCTCCCATGGCCTACCAAGCCTTCCATCGCTCCGGGGTCGGCAAATTGGTACTGGAGTTGTTTGGAAGGATGGTAGCACTGGTTTGATACATCAGTAGGGCGCGACGAGTCATTGTGAAAGCCAGATATGCATTCAATCACCTCCAACGATACTTATTAAAGTCGAATGCATGGCGCATCCCTTAAGGACTGATCAACGCCGGGGGCTTTTTTATTTATATTTTGAAATGTTGTTAACAATAGCATTAAAAAGCCTTGCGAAAAAGACATTTCAAATATTCTGCAAGGAATTCTTCCAGAAGAAGAAGAAGAGCCATATATAATTTTCTGTTCCATGTTAACTACTCGAGTGTTCTTAATGTCCTACATATCCTTCTTTGGCAACGGGTAGTTTTGAAATTCCGGGGTCGGCAAATTGGTACTGGAGTTGTTTGGAAGGATGGCAGCACTGGTTTGATACATCAGTAGGGCGCGACGAGTCATTGTGAAGGCCAGATATGCATTCAATCACCTCCAACGATACTTATTAAAGTCGAATGCATGGCGCATCCCTTAAGGACTGATCAACGCCGGGGGCTTTTTTATTTATATTTTGAAATGTTGTTAACAATAGCATTAAAAAGCCTTGCGAAAAAGACATTTCAAATATTCTGCAAGGAATTCTTCCAGAAGAAGAAGAAGAGCCATATATAATTTTCTGTTCCATGTTAACTACTCGAGTGTTCTTAATGTCCTACATATCCTTCTTTGGCAACGGGTAGTTTTGAAATGATCGTTTTTCTTTATGCTGTCAATCATCGTCTTGTTATCTGTCCCAATGATGTAGGAAGAATGAAAATATTTAATACGTCGACATTCCACTGCAATTTTTAAACTGTTCCGATGTACCTTCTTGTATGGTTAAGCTAACACGAGGTTGATAAGGATGTTTATTCGGCTGACGTTTAGACGTCTTCATCTTCTTTGGAGCTGATGATCTGAATTTGTGGTGCACACTCGTTTCTCTTCTCAATGTGGTGTCTTCATCGTCGTATTGAGTCGGATCCTCTTCAGATGAGCATCGCACGAACGAGGCAATCCATCCTACGGTGCTCTTTTATACAGCACATTTGTTGTTGGCATGATTTTTCAGTGATAATGGTTTGTTTTCCCCAAACAATCTGTCTTGGGAAAATAGATGTCATTATCAGCTATCACACAGCTAGTCAGTGTTTCAATCCTTGTAGACTCGGATCGTTGGCTCAGAGGTAGACGATGAGGTCGAAACGTTAGCCGAATAAATATTTGGTAACAACCTCGTGTTACCTTGTCAATGAAACAAGTTAGCAAAACAATATTTTTTGAACCATCCGTCACTTAACCTCGGTCTTATTAATCAGTGTCTTCCTGGATTGTTAAACTAGCAAAAAGGTGTTAGAGGTGTTATCAACGGATAGTCATTATCAATAACAACCATCCCGTATGAAAAAGCACAGCTGGATGGAGTTTCATTATTCGAGTGGTGTTTCAGTAAAAGTAACGCAACTCAAGGAAGAAGGTTCCACATGGAGAAGACGAACGAATATGTGCTACCGACTTGGATCATCGGCTCTGAAGAAGACGAAGACGAAACACTAGCCGAATAAACATCTTTATCAACCTCATGTTAGCCTAACAACCCAAGGAAGTATTGAACATTACTACTAAGGTTAAACGACGGTCGGTTTGAAAAATATTGCTTTTCTGACGTGCTTTGAAAGATATTCTCATTAAAAAATCGATACACATAAAATTCACGACCTTCATCTAATCGGCTGAACTGGGATCGCTTACAAATTGCCGTAACGGTCGTTATCATTTTCGTCGTCCGACAGCAACAACAACAACAGCGACAACGACAATGACGGCGATATCTGTTTATGATCGAATCGTAGTGAAACCAGTTCATTGACGCCGTCTACGTAAATATCGTAAGTGCCAAGAGATTAATGAAGATCGGTAAATTCGAATATTCGATTCGTTAGGCATTTGATAGATGTGGTGTAGTGAAACATAGAAGTCTGCCCAATACTCAGATAATTAATGGTTTCGTAGAGTTTGTACTTCTTGGACTTCTTTGTAAGAATAGCAAACTAATAGGTTTGAAACGTTCTGCGGACGCCATATGCGTTTTAAAGGTTGTTGAATGCATATTTATTCTAAACAATGGATCACGGTGGCTCAACGATATATCATATCAGTGTAATTGTCTCCTAGATCTCCGATAGCAATCTGACGATCTTGTACGGATGTAAGGCTTATTCCCACGACCGGCTTTCTCTTAACCTCCGCATTGATTGAACAACTCTCTGTATCCTTGTTGAGAAAACACGAGGTGTTATTTTATTTCTCTATTTACGATCAAGCAGACGGTCAACTTGACTTTTCCGGGCTCTAAGAAAGGTGGAATCACTTGAAGGGTCAGCTTGCTTACAAATAGAAACATAAAGTAACACCTCGTGTTTACCCAACAAGAATATAAGGAATGGAAGGCTTGGTTTTCCTAGGGTGCGGCAGCGACCCAATGGCTACAGGTGTATTGCAGGACAGCTCTACTCACTGTCCCATACGGGCCTTTTATGAGAATAGCAGAAATTTCTCCACTGTTGGACAAAGTTTAGAACAATCGTAGCGCATTTTTCCATCTAGTAAACCCTGCAGTGCCATTTAATGAATGGTGTAGGTCTTTCTCCTTTGTTTGCACCCTCTTATGCGTTTGGTTGAAAAGCAAACACTTGTTTTTTGTTTTTGTTTCACATTGTTTTTTTGTAATCTGAATCTAAAAAGTCAAAATTTTAATTTAACTTACTGCTTAACATCGTTCCATATAACCCTTCCATAAAGAAACAAATTTCCTTGCAAGTATTTCTTTAGAAATGATGTATGAACAGCAGTAATGTAAACGATTATTTCCCGTTGAGTGCGTTTCTCGTGTTCTTAACCCCAAACCAGTTTTAAGCATATTAGTGAACATTCCAACTATGAACTTAGCCGTTATGAGATAACAATATTGGTTTCTTGAAATTGTTAGTGCGACAGAGAAGCTGATTTGTAAATTCGTGGAGATCAATGTGTTTGTTGAACCCTCTGGTTTGTACAACCACAACGTTGCTGAGATATTTGCAAAACTCTGGACCGCAGGTGTCTATGGTGGGGAACGAACACGCTATTGTCCTTTCCGAGTAACGCGCTCACCACCACACCGTGCGGGTCCTTCGTTTCGCCTCTCTCTCAGCTAGTTCTATCGATCTTTTGCCATCATCAATCACCCTCTGGTTAGTATTTATGGATAAGTATTCTTTCTTTGGTGAGCCTACACGAAGTTGATAAAGATATTTATTTTTGGCTAACGTTTCGACGTCTCCGTCTTCATCCAAGTCGATTGTCGACAGTTGTTCTCCGTCTCGATATGGAGGCTTCGCCTTCGCATCGAGTCAGGTCCTTCCACAGCAGGTCATCCCCTCAAATGATACATGCTCACTCGGTGATGCTCTTTTATTCAGGTGCTGATGGTTGATAGCTGTGATTGTCCAGTGATAGTGACTTGTTTTTTTTTGGGCTATCAATCCGGCAGAAGTCGGTATCATTATCAGCTGTCAGAGAGCAATAACAATATTTCAAAGAAGACTTCCCTTTACCCTCGGTATTACTAATCAACATGTATTCTTTCTTTGATGAGCTTACACGTGGTTGATGAAGATATTTATCGTTGATTAGGCTTCTGAACTTTTCGCCGTCCGACGACGGATAGACGACCTAAAATTGCAATCAAAGCATAAAGGATAAAGTTGGTGGGCCATGGGCGCAGGAAACGATTCCACGTGCGTGTCGCAATGGCGCCTCCAACCACTGCACCACATGCGCCACAGTCAAAGCATACGAACGAAATAACTGTTATCATTCAAGGAAACTGCATCGTATATCTTTGGTGACTGTTGGCAACAGTCTTTCACCCATAATTTTGCACGCAGTTTGAGGCCATCTCGGTGTTTTTCCTTAGAAAAGGTTCTTTCAAATCGTCAAGTGTAGAGAGACCTTTCTGCTCTCACTTTTATTATTCTGATCCGCTTTTGATTAGCTATTGAATGAATGTACGTAGTGCGATGGAAAAAAACTTAGGAACCCACTAAGCTAAATGTCGACATTGTAATGTCCGTACAGTTGCTCTCTCCAAACCGCTTGGGATAACATAATGTCCATGCGGGCGTCATGGACTAAATGAGTCCACTGATCGGAAATACGAAAACCATGTTAGTTAGGATTCCGTGTACCACACGCGTGGTAACTGGTACGATCTCTGTCTTGTCCAACCAGACC
>MQTX01000078.1:383862-429286 GCA_009735665.1 Angiostrongylus cantonensis
GTCCGTGGTGCACACTCGTTTCTCTTCTCGATGTGGTGTCTTCGTCGTCGTAATGAGTCGGATCCTCTTCAGATGAGCATCGCACGAACGAGGCAATCTCATCCTACGGTGCTCTTTTATACAGCACATTTGTTGTTGGCATGATATCTTCTTTGGAGCTGATGATCTGAATTTGTGGTGCACACTCGTTTCTCTTCTCAATGTGGTGTCTTCATCGTCGTATTGAGTCGGATCCTCTTCAGATGAGCATCGCACGAACGAGGCAATCCATCCTACGGTGCTCTTTTATACAGCACATTTGTTGTTGGCATGATTTTTCAGTGATAATGGTTTGTTTTCCCCAAACAATCTGTCTTGGGAAAATAGATGTCATTATCAGCTATCACACAGCTAGTCAGTGTTTCAATCCTTGTAGACTCGGATCGTTGGCTCAGAGGTAGACGATGAGGTCGAAACGTTAGCCGAATAAATATTTGGTAACAACCTCGTGTTACCTTGTCAATGAAACAAGTTAGCAAAACAATATTTTTTGAACCATCCGTCACTTAACCTCGGTCTTATTAATCAGTGTCTTCCTGGATTGTTAAACTAGCAAAAAGGTGTTAGAGGTGTTATCAACGGATAGTCATTATCAATAACAACCATCCCGTATGAAAAAGCACAGCTGGATGGAGTTTCATTATTCGAGTGGTGTTTCAGTAAAAGTAACGCAACTCAAGGAAGAAGGTTCCACATGGAGAAGACGAACGAATATGTGCTACCGACTTGGATCATCGGCTCTGAAGAAGACGAAGACGAAACACTAGCCGAATAAACATCTTTATCAACCTCATGTTAGCCTAACAACCCAAGGAAGTATTGAACATTACTACTAAGGTTAAACGACGGTCGGTTTGAAAAATATTGCTTTTCTGACGTGCTTTGAAAGATATTCTCATTAAAAAATCGATACACATAAAATTCACGACCTTCATCTAATCGGCTGAACTGGGATCGCTTACAAATTGCCGTAACGGTCGTTATCATTTTCGTCGTCCGACAGCAACAACAACAACAGCGACAACGACAATGACGGCGATATCTGTTTATGATCGAATCGTAGTGAAACCAGTTCATTGACGCCGTCTACGTAAATATCGTAAGTGCCAAGAGATTAATGAAGATCGGTAAATTCGAATATTCGATTCGTTAGGCATTTGATAGATGTGGTGTAGTGAAACATAGAAGTCTGCCCAATACTCAGATAATTAATGGTTTCGTAGAGTTTGTACTTCTTGGACTTCTTTGTAAGAATAGCAAACTAATAGGTTTGAAACGTTCTGCGGACGCCATATGCGTTTTAAAGGTTGTTGAATGCATATTTATTCTAAACAATGGATCACGGTGGCTCAACGATATATCATATCAGTGTAATTGTCTCCTAGATCTCCGATAGCAATCTGACGATCTTGTACGGATGTAAGGCTTATTCCCACGACCGGCTTTCTCTTAACCTCCGCATTGATTGAACAACTCTCTGTATCCTTGTTGAGAAAACACGAGGTGTTATTTTATTTCTCTATTTACGATCAAGCAGACGGTCAACTTGACTTTTCCGGGCTCTAAGAAAGGTGGAATCACTTTTTCAGTGATAATGGTTTGTTTTCCCCAAACAATCTGTCTTGGGAAAATAGATGTCATTATCAGCTATCACACAGCTAGTCAGTGTTTCAATCCTTGTAGACTCGGATCGTTGGCTCAGAGGTAGACGATGAGGTCGAAACGTTAGCCGAATAAATATTTGGTAACAACCTCGTGTTACCTTGTCAATGAAACAAGTTAGCAAAACAATATTTTTTGAACCATCCGTCACTTAACCTCGGTCTTATTAATCAGTGTCTTCCTGGATTGTTAAACTAGCAAAAAGGTGTTAGAGGTGTTATCAACGGATAGTCATTATCAATAACAACCATCCCGTATGAAAAAGCACAGCTGGATGGAGTTTCATTATTCGAGTGGTGTTTCAGTAAAAGTAACGCAACTCAAGGAAGAAGGTTCCACATGGAGAAGACGAACGAATATGTGCTACCGACTTGGATCATCGGCTCTGAAGAAGACGAAGACGAAACACTAGCCGAATAAACATCTTTATCAACCTCATGTTAGCCTAACAACCCAAGGAAGTATTGAACATTACTACTAAGGTTAAACGACGGTCGGTTTGAAAAATATTGCTTTTCTGACGTGCTTTGAAAGATATTCTCATTAAAAAATCGATACACATAAAATTCACGACCTTCATCTAATCGGCTGAACTGGGATCGCTTACAAATTGCCGTAACGGTCGTTATCATTTTCGTCGTCCGACAGCAACAACAACAACAGCGACAACGACAATGACGGCGATATCTGTTTATGATCGAATCGTAGTGAAACCAGTTCATTGACGCCGTCTACGTAAATATCGTAAGTGCCAAGAGATTAATGAAGATCGGTAAATTCGAATATTCGATTCGTTAGGCATTTGATAGATGTGGTGTAGTGAAACATAGAAGTCTGCCCAATACTCAGATAATTAATGGTTTCGTAGAGTTTGTACTTCTTGGACTTCTTTGTAAGAATAGCAAACTAATAGGTTTGAAACGTTCTGCGGACGCCATATGCGTTTTAAAGGTTGTTGAATGCATATTTATTCTAAACAATGGATCACGGTGGCTCAACGATATATCATATCAGTGTAATTGTCTCCTAGATCTCCGATAGCAATCTGACGATCTTGTACGGATGTAAGGCTTATTCCCACGACCGGCTTTCTCTTAACCTCCGCATTGATTGAACAACTCTCTGTATCCTTGTTGAGAAAACACGAGGTGTTATTTTATTTCTCTATTTACGATCAAGCAGACGGTCAACTTGACTTTTCCGGGCTCTAAGAAAGGTGGAATCACTTGAAGGGTCAGCTTGCTTACAAATAGAAACATAAAGTAACACCTCGTGTTTACCCAACAAGAATATAAGGAATGGAAGGCTTGGTTTTCCTAGGGTGCGGCAGCGACCCAATGGCTACAGGTGTATTGCAGGACAGCTCTACTCACTGTCCCATACGGGCCTTTTATGAGAATAGCAGAAATTTCTCCACTGTTGGACAAAGTTTAGAACAATCGTAGCGCATTTTTCCATCTAGTAAACCCTGCAGTGCCATTTAATGAATGGTGTAGGTCTTTCTCCTTTGTTTGCACCCTCTTATGCGTTTGGTTGAAAAGCAAACACTTGTTTTTTGTTTTTGTTTCACATTGTTTTTTTGTAATCTGAATCTAAAAAGTCAAAATTTTAATTTAACTTACTGCTTAACATCGTTCCATATAACCCTTCCATAAAGAAACAAATTTCCTTGCAAGTATTTCTTTAGAAATGATGTATGAACAGCAGTAATGTAAACGATTATTTCCCGTTGAGTGCGTTTCTCGTGTTCTTAACCCCAAACCAGTTTTAAGCATATTAGTGAACATTCCAACTATGAACTTAGCCGTTATGAGATAACAATATTGGTTTCTTGAAATTGTTAGTGCGACAGAGAAGCTGATTTGTAAATTCGTGGAGATCAATGTGTTTGTTGAACCCTCTGGTTTGTACAACCACAACGTTGCTGAGATATTTGCAAAACTCTGGACCGCAGGTGTCTATGGTGGGGAACGAACACGCTATTGTCCTTTCCGAGTAACGCGCTCACCACCACACCGTGCGGGTCCTTCGTTTCGCCTCTCTCTCAGCTAGTTCTATCGATCTTTTGCCATCATCAATCACCCTCTGGTTAGTATTTATGGATAAGTATTCTTTCTTTGGTGAGCCTACACGAAGTTGATAAAGATATTTATTTTTGGCTAACGTTTCGACGTCTCCGTCTTCATCCAAGTCGATTGTCGACAGTTGTTCTCCGTCTCGATATGGAGGCTTCGCCTTCGCATCGAGTCAGGTCCTTCCACAGCAGGTCATCCCCTCAAATGATACATGCTCACTCGGTGATGCTCTTTTATTCAGGTGCTGATGGTTGATAGCTGTGATTGTCCAGTGATAGTGACTTGTTTTTTTTTGGGCTATCAATCCGGCAGAAGTCGGTATCATTATCAGCTGTCAGAGAGCAATAACAATATTTCAAAGAAGACTTCCCTTTACCCTCGGTATTACTAATCAACATGTATTCTTTCTTTGATGAGCTTACACGTGGTTGATGAAGATATTTATCGTTGATTAGGCTTCTGAACTTTTCGCCGTCCGACGACGGATAGACGACCTAAAATTGCAATCAAAGCATAAAGGATAAAGTTGGTGGGCCATGGGCGCAGGAAACGATTCCACGTGCGTGTCGCAATGGCGCCTCCAACCACTGAATATTGTAAACAATGACTCGCGGTGGCCAGCCAATGTATCGAGCCAATGCTGCTATCGGTACCAGATAAGTCTGGTACCAATTTGCCGACTCCAGAGGGCTGGAAGGCTTGGTGGGCCATGGGCGCAGGAAACGATTCCACGTGCGTGTCGCAATGGCGCCTCCAACCACTGCACCACATGCGCCACAGTCAAAGCATACGAACGAAATAACTGTTATCATTCAAGGAAACTGCATCGTATATCTTTGGTGACTGTTGGCAACAGTCTTTCACCCATAATTTTGCACGCAGTTTGAGGCCATCTCGGTGTTTTTCCTTAGAAAAGGTTCTTTCAAATCGTCAAGTGTAGAGAGACCTTTCTGCTCTCACTTTTATTATTCTGATCCGCTTTTGATTAGCTATTGAATGAATGTACGTAGTGCGATGGAAAAAAACTTAGGAACCCACTAAGCTAAATGTCGACATTGTAATGTCCGTACAGTTGCTCTCTCCAAACCGCTTGGGATAACATAATGTCCATGCGGGCGTCATGGACTAAATGAGTCCACTGATCGGAAATACGAAAACCATGTTAGTTAGGATTCCGTGTACCACACGCGTGGTAACTGGTACGATCTCTGTCTTGTCCAACCAGACCCGCCACTCTTCGTGGTTCGGAAAGGCTATTTGGGGAGGAGCTTCCAATGGTCCACAAAGGCTGGCGACTGCTTGATTTAACAACACGGAAATGCTATAATAGTACAACCACAGCAGGATTCCAGGAAGAATCAGTTTAACTAGAATTCAACAACATTCATAAAGAAGACATGGTAGCAGTGGTAGACGCGGTACTCATAGCAGTCTAACTAAACGCCATTTCAAACCCTGTCATAGACGATAGTTTCGAAACTACGAGCTGAATGAGAGAAGTAGTGCTGGAATAATGTATGATATCGGATCATACGTCCAAATAAATGGCATTAATTTAAGCTAATGAATAAATTTTCATCGGTTGCCACTACTGGGCACAGATCTAAGGTCAGCGTCCATCTCGTTTGGAATCTATAACCCAAGATTTGCTGAGATTTGTCTCAGTGAACGGTATGTAAGTGACTTGTGGAACTAGTAACTCAATATTAGAGCGTACTTCTTATTTCATCACCATCTTTGTTTCTATCTATTTGTTGAAAACCGTTCATTGTCGCTGGTTTTCCCGTTCACTCGAATAATTCTTTAAAGATTATCTGGTTGCGTGTTGCTTACCAAAGCAAAAATCGTTTTTAGAAGCTTTACTTAATTACTTTATTCGAAGGAAAAGAATTAATTCTACTGCAAAATTCTTGCCCATAACTACTTACAATACTTACATTACTTAGCTTTACGAAGCTTTACGACTACTTACAATATCCGTGGTAGACACAGTTGCTCTAAAAAGTAACAATTGTGGAGATCAGTGGTTTACGTGACACTTGTGAACTGAAGATTGTGCTTTTCCAATGCCGGCTAAGTTAGAAGCATCAGTACCGTATTCATCAATGGTGGTAATGGCAGAGAAGAATGTCAGCTGAATAACCAATTACCATACTACAGATGAAACCACTTGAAGAATTTTGCTTCTGACGAGTAGCACGGCTGTCAACAAATCACTAAGTAGCAAGTCACCTTATTTTGTCTTCTTTGCATTCTTTAAAGACTTAGACATCCCAATGGTTTACAGCCTCGTCCTGGCTGGCCGGTGTTCCTGGGTGTCGGACCACGATGCACACCGTGGGGATTCAGCCTTCAGCGGGGTTTGCCAGGCTAAGAAGATGTCCAACGTTTTCATCAGAAATCCCACCTAAGAGCAAAGCAGTGCCAGGATCCACTATCGTTCTGGTATCGAACTAGTCGCATGGTGGCAAATCTCTCTCTGATCCACAAGCGCGGTGACTGCCTGAGCTGGTGACAACCCGGGGAAGACTTTAGCTAGGTTGACCTCGAGAATCCAGAAAAGCGAGAATGGCTTAACCAGCAAATCTCCGAAAAATGAGAATTATCCTGAGGTCCGAACAATCAGTGAAGACGGAACACTTATGTATCCAAGTAAGTAAAGACAGAAATTTTATAAAACCATGAAGATGTCGTTATTCCTTCACCTTATCTGAAAATTGCCTCTCCTATCTATGCTTTTTATTAAACCATTCATTAATTGCCAATTACATTGAATAGTCTTATCAAGAAGAGTAGAAGAAAAGGAGAACTATAATACTTGACCCAGACTTTGTGCTCTTAACACCAATCGTAAGGGCATTTCTTTAAACCCATATCTGTTGTCACTTTTCATTCATCTGAATACATCTATACACGAGCGAATAGTACTTTTTCAGAAAAAATGTAACTCATTTTTGTAGAGAAAATCTTATCTGTGATATTTTAAGGTTTACGGATCAGTTTATTGGGATGAGTATTTAACATGCCGAGACGATGCGGATTACGGTAACACGACGTTGGTATGTGATCCATCACATCGCCTAGCGAATATAACAACATCAAAACTTACCGATATGCTAAAAACATTGCAGTGGAGAATAGGGTAAGTGAGACAATAAATTACAAAAATTGTTCCGCGTTGATAAATCCATCATAGATGAACCATGAATTCGAGTCCATTCGTTTGTTGGTAAAAGTTTTGGAAATCTATCTACAAGGAGTGGCGCGTGTAGCACAGTGGTCGGAGGCACCCTGCAATACACGGGGGTCTCCATTCCTCGCCCCAAGCTTACCAAGCCTTTCGTTTCTCCGGGGTCAACAAATTGGTACCGGACATGTCTGTGAGGATAACAGCACTGGCTCGATGCATCGATAGGCCATCGACAGTCATTGTAAAGGCCAGATATGCATTCAGTCACCTCCAATGATACTTAATGAAGTCGAAGAATGGTGCATCCCTCAGGGATTGGTCAACGTCGAGAGCTTTATGCTTTTATTTTTATCCACAAGGTTACGTCTTGTCAGAAATATATACCATTGAATTAGTAAGTACGTCCTTTCCTCCTGTTTTTGTTCTACTAGCAAACTGAACGACACATAAATCTTTCCAAACTTGGTAAACACGTAAGGGTTATTAAGAGAATTTAGCATACTGTAATCACGAGTCATCGAATATCCGATTAGGTCAAAATTTTAATGTTTTCTCTTAGAAGCACTTCGTTAGTAATCAGTAGCGATCAGGAGTCATTGTAAAGGCCAGATATGCACTCAGTCACCTCCAATGATACTTAATGAAGTCGAAGAATGGTGCGTCCCTCAGGGATTGGTCAACGTCGAGAGCTTTATGCTTTTATTTTTATCCACAAGGTTACGTCTTGTCAGAAATATATACCATTGAATTAGTAAGTACGTCCTTTCCTCCTGTTTTTGTCTGACAAGCAAACTGAACGACACATAAATCTTTCCAAACTTGGTAAACACGTAAGGGTTATTAAGAGAATTTAGCATACTGTAATCACGAGTCATCGAATATCCGATTAGGTCAAAATTTTAATGTTTTCTCTTAGAAGCACTTCGTTAGTAATCAGTAGCGATCAGTTTGGAGAAGTTTTAGGAATGACGACGCCATTTCTGAATGCGTTCGACATCTACTTTCATTTGACTTTTCGGATTTTCTGATTTTTCACACAAGTTCAATCCCACAGCTACTATTTTAGGTGCGAGTGTGTTGATGGATGTCGACGAGCCAATGGAAGAGATGAATTCATTGGGCTTCTACATGTAACCAACACTAAAGCTGTAAGCAGTTTTGATCGCGACTACTTACGTATAAACGTATTTTGAATTGGCGTCCATTAATTTTTATTGATGCGATCGGCTTTCATATAGAATACTGATCCTAGCATATCCTTCATTTGGCTCGTTTCCCTCACAGGTAATACACGAGAGTCTTCAGAGTTGCATGTTTGTCCTGCATTACGCATTACATCGATGACTACTCTGTCTGGTGTCCTGGGCTAACCAAGCGCCTATCCCTTCGTCGTTTGCAAATTGGTAATAGTCCTGTGTACGAAGATAGCAGCACTGACTTGATAGATCTGTCAGCCACCGCCTCTTATAATATAGGATAGATAGGCCAGATATGCACTCAGTCAACTCTAATTACGCTGAATTCGAAAGCATGGCGCGTCCTTTAGGGATCGATAAACATCGAAGTACTTTATCCTTTACTCATTTTTCTGACATCATCCTGTTTAAATGGTTGGTTGCACATGATTTCCTCCTCGCAGAAATTCAGGGAAACAGTGTGCTTTGTTGCTTCCAGGTCGTCACCGCGGGCAGTTGCCAGCGGTCGTGCACCAAAAGTTGATTTTGAACCTGTCCTTCTTAGAGAGCATGCCAAAAAACATCGGACTCACTCACTTTTTGGGTAACTTTTACTGAAAACGAAGGATCGGAGATAAAGGGATGAATCTATTGAGGTGCATCGAAGTTTATCCCTTGCTTAAGAAATAAACCATTTAAGAGCGGATTGTAAAACTACATTTATCAGTTCTAAAAAAGTTCACGTTATAAAAGTGACACCATCGACTTGACGAAGGGCTTGACAGACAACTTCCGAACACATAGACGCTTAAGCGCTAAAGAATTTTTAGAAACCAGCACATTATTATGGAATTTTATTAAAAATGTATTGAACCGTTTGTTTGGATTTAGACGGACGACTTAAAATCTGAAATGGAGAAAGAATATGCAGATGCGAAACTTGGAAATGCCACCTGCGACAACGGATTGTTGCTTGTCTACCTGAAAGATGCTCAAAAGGTTTGCTATGAAAATCAAAATAAAGCTCTAATAAATAAAGCTCTCGGCGTCATGTTGTTCGTACATGAAAATCATAGTGATCGATTTCTTCGTAAATTTCTCTATAACTTTGTATCAACATAGATCATTCGATAAGCATAGGGATTTTTGCACCTATCTAGTATCTTACTTCACTTGAGATGGATCAATGGCCAGTCAAAACGATGCTCTTTTGATGCGATCGACAAAGAATGCCTTTGCAGTAAATTTGCTTAAAAAAAGGAGGTTTCATTAAGAGGCAGAGTAGGAGACGAAGAGAGAGGAAGGAGAAAACAGAGCTAAAGAGAGAAAGAGAGAGAAAGCGAAAACAAGAGTGATATTAAACTTTTTATCTTTCAGGAAGCTTTTCGAACTATAGAAGCTAAGGCTTTTAATCTTAATAAGTACCAGCCCTATATTTTTTAAGTACTTAGGTTTTTCTTACCTAAAATATGCCAATGAAGAGTTTTCTTTCTGCCCGAACATTATTGCTATTTCGGTCGTTAGTAGTAGAACTTCATAAGAAGGCAATTTCAAATCAGATCTTTAAATTTTATGGCGACCTTCAAAATGTACCTAAGCGAGCTCCCAAACACTAACGTCATCTATTTTGGTAATTAGAAAACGTAAATCCTATCCATCAGCCAGGCCGCTAAACAAATGCCAAGGCCATTGGTGGCTCACCCCGCCACCCGCTGAGGTTCAACGCCGACTGTCGGAATCGCCGACCTTGTCACTCAATTCCATTGATGACAAGAGTTTTGAAAATTTTTGTTCTGATAGTAGCAGGTAAGAGACGATAGGGATGTGAAAAGGAATAGACTGGCAAAAAACAAGTTATTTTATTTAACTCAAGTGAAGTGTTGCTGGTTTGGTTACTGTCTTATGCTAACTGGAGTCTCGCCCTTGTGGGGCTCGTTTAACACTTAATCACTATTATGGATTAAGAATAATAATGAAAAGCTAAAGTGCTCCGTAAGTTTCTGTTTTGCAAGGATATCAAACCAGCAACTAATGACTTGAAATATCTGCTGATGACACTGCGCTACAAATCCTTAACTAAGAAATGAGCGCCGAGTGCAGAAATAAAGTAATGGAATAGACGTTAATGATCTTTTCAACACATTAAAGAATAGTGAGCATTAAGAGATTTACAAGGTTGAAAGTGGCTTAAGCTGGAGGAATGAAGTCGTTGAGCCATTAAAGAAGGAAACTATTCCGAAATCTTTCGGTTTGCTCTTCATTCATTTTTTTTTATTTTCATAAGTGTTGATTCCTGTTTTAAATAGGCAGCAGACATTGACTTCCAAAAAAAAAACTTCTTTTATTCTGGTACGTGAGAAAAAGGAAGGTCGAACGTGTGCAATCTAATCTCTGTCCCATATCTTCCTTCCTCTTTCATGCCTTTTACTTCGCTCCTCGGTGTTTTTTTTCTTAGTCCTTAAAATCTTTTTTTGCCCTAAGTCTTCTTAAAATTGAGAGTGTAATTTTTTATCCAGTTATCATCATCATTCGTCTTCTTTCATTCCAAGATGATGTCAGTGCCTATTTTAGCCATTGATTTCAATTGTTTGCTATTTCTAACCGAAATATGAAAAAAAGGAACAGAGAAACTGAAATTAGACCGGACGCCAACTCCGGCTAAAAAACTTTACTCGCGCTATTATGTCGATGCAATCGATTCTCATTTTGAAGTGTGCTCTCACATTTTAGGCATTTTATACTTTTCTAATATGGTGCTACATTATACTGTTTAGGTATTTGCTACAGCAGTAATATTAGCATAATATAGCACAGTAACATTTATTATTAATGGTCGTGTGTAGCGCAGTGGTTGGAGGGGCCATGCGACACACACGTGGCATCGATCCCCATTCCCATGGCCCACCAAGCCTTCCATCTTTCCGGGTTCGGCAAATTCGTACCAGACTTGTCTGGTAGGATTGCAGCACTAGATGGATATATTGACAGGTCATCGCGAGTCATCGTACAACCACGTATGCATTCAGTCACCTCCAACGATACTATTTAATGAAGTTGATTGCATGGCGCATTCCTCAGGGACTGGTCAACGCTGAGAGTTTTATCCTTTATCCTTTTAACATTTATTACGTGGTAACCCACCAAGCCTTCCATCTTTCCGGGTTCGGTTCGGCAAATTCGTACCATACTTGTCTGGTAGGATTGCAGCACTAGATGGATATATTGACAGGTCATCGCGAGTCATCGTACAACCACGTATGCATTCAGTCACCTCCAACGATACTATTTAATGAAGTTGATTGCATGGCGCATTCCTCAGGGACTGGTCAACGCTGAGAGTTTTATCCTTTATCCTTTTAACATTTATTACGTGGTATGGTACTTGCTACTTTATACCTGAATAGCCCGTCTTGAATGGTTGTGCGAGACTCAGCATAATCTCAATTTTTCGGAAATTTCCTTGTTAAGCCATTATGGTTTCCTGGAGTCCCGAGGTCATCCTGGCCAAAGTCTGCCCCAGATCTTCACCACCACAGCCAGTCGCAGCCCTTGTTAATCAGACGGAGATTTGCCACCACGCTACTTTAGTACTAAGACGGTGGTGGATTCTGGTATTAGTTTACCCTTATCTAGGCTTCCTAATGGGAACGCCAGACTTCTTCTCAACTTGGTAGACCCTGCCGGAGGGACGAATCCCTCGACTGTCCATCGTAGTCGGACACCCAGAAACACTAAAGTGGTATAGTATTACGTAAAAATGTTTCTATTCTTTTTATATGGTCAAATTTTAGCTTTATGTTTAAATTTGTGCCTTATTTCACATTTTTGTGAGCAGAGACTGATCTCGGTCTTGTTCTTTAAATCTCTTCATTCTTTTTTGGGTTTACAAAGAAGCGAAAAACTTCCATGCGATAAATAATGCCGGTGATTTCTCTAGAAGCCGTTGCAAAAGCATTAGATGGGTGTCAGCGACCGGTTTTGATATGATTGAGAGAAGACAACGTGCTATCAGGGTTCTATGAAACTCGCTTCAGTCGTATCACCATGATAGTGGAACCACATTAAAATCAACAATAACGGTATTAATAATAACATTGCTTGCATTAACAAATTCACAAGTGTATGCATTGATTACAATGCGTATAGTGAGGAAATGGTGACTTTGTTCCATGCCGACGTAGCTTGTACCATTAGCATTTATACAGAATTCTACATACGTCCAAAATCCAGTGAGTGCTTGATGAAATTTTCACATAAGTTTGATCACGGAGAGCTTGGTGGCAACCGCCTATGGATTTCACAGCATCTCCAACCATTGCGCTACACTTGCCACCTCGCTATGTGTTGGCTATGACATTGATTTCGATTGCTGACGAGATGTATTGTCCTCACCGAGAAAGTAGATCGTATTGGGTTGAAAATCGATCAATAATCACTAACTATGAACGTATAGCACCGCTTCGATGAAGTTAGACGTGATTCTTGCGCTATTTCAATCAACGTGACAGAAATCGATTCTATCTAGCGTGACTAATATCACTTGAAAATATCACTAACTATGCATTGGACACCTACGAATCAATATCGATCCCCCTGAAGATGGTGGTATTATGAGGGAAACTATTTAACAGCCTGTTGTTGTTAGCCGATGGGCGTGTGTGGCGCAGTGGTTGGAGGCGCCACTGCGGCCACACATGTGGAATTCGATTCCTGCGTCCATGGCTTAGCAAGCCTTGCATCCCTCCGGGGTTGGCAAACTAGTACCAAACTTGTCTGGGAGGATAGCAGCATTGGCTCGAAACATCGGAAGGCCACCGCGAGTCATTGTAAAGGCCAGATATGCATTCAATCACCCCCAACGACACTTAATGAAGTCGAATGCATGGTGCAGCGCATCCCGCATCAGCGCAGGGATTGATCAACGCCGAGAGCTTTATCCTTTTTTATTCCTATTAGCCATTCGGGAAGCCACAGTATAAAGTATCTAGTTAGTTTTACGAATTTCGCTAAGAAACGCAGTCAAGGCGACGTCTTCATGTTGATGGTTTTGCTGCTGCGGCAGCGTAGAGTACGACAGCACTGAGTAGCTGTTAGATGTCAATGTCCAAAGACAACATCCGTCTTCATGAAGATTGTTAGTCTGTAGAACAACAGCCTTCGACAACGGTGATGATAACGGTGAAGTCGTCGACGTCATTCTCCCCACCCCCTTCTCATTATTGTCATCGCCCATGTTCATCTTCATTCTTACCGTTATCGTCACCATGACGCCTTACATTGACTTTACACACATTCAAAGAACAAAAACGCAAACAAACACACACCCACACGTATACATACAGTCATGTACATAGATACAAATGCGCATACACACGCACAAACATACATGCACACAACGCACATACACATGCAACACATACAATACGCAAGCACATACACACAAGCATACATGAATACAACACCCACACACACGCATACACGTCTACGTACACACATAGTTTCTCTGCTAGCGTTTATTGTTGACAAGAGGAACCCGTTTAGTTTCGTTTTTTTTTGTTACTTCTCTCGTCCGAATTCTTCTTATATCCGTCGCAATAATTTCTCTCTGTATACTGTTCCATTCGTCTTACCGATTCCTTCGTCCTTTCATGTTCAGCCACAATTCATCTCAAAAACTTTCAAAATACCGTAAACGTGAGCGATTATCGATTGATTAGGAGAAATTTTGACATATATTGATTACTGAGGAAAGTTCCTGTTTCCAGAAACGTTACAAGTTCTCCGATTAAAAAAAAAAACCAATTGTTCCTTTTTGTTCCTTTAGATAAGATTGTTTGTTATGTGCCATTCAACTTTATTATCCGCGTTGTTTATTTATTTTAATTATCATTATTTACCATTAACTATCATTATTGTCATTATGATTATTGTTACTATTAGTTTTTACACAACATTGATTGTCTTTATCATCGATTTTTGGGTTGCATGTGGCGCAGTGGTCGGAGGCACCGTGCAACGCACGTGGAATTGAACCTTGTGCCCATGGCCCAGCAAGCCTTCCATCCCACCGGGGTCGGCAAACTGCTTTTAATCCATTTTACTGTGCTTGAAAACTAGTGTCCCACACTTTGAACACTCTTCTCTATGACGACGTAGTACATAATCGAAGAGACTTCCTCAGATGGACTCGCTTTCAAAAAATAAAAGTTCATCAGTATGGCTAAGCAGCGCTTGTGTTTAAAAACAAGGCAATAGACGATGCCAACCGCCTTTGGTTTGATCTCGATATGGAGTAAAAATGATAATATGACATTTTTCATTAACACCAATCACAGGTTATTCACCCAATTCATTACTTGTCTAACATTTCGGAACCATTCGAGCGGTGAACCACTTCAATGGGCTCCACTCACTAGTTAGTACGACCAAGAAGAAAGAATGCGGACAAGAAGTGATAAACGGCAGTAGACGAGCGGCTCGGAAGAAAACGAAGGTGTTGAATGATTAAAGTTGTACGCCAACCTCGTGTTAGCTCATCAATCAAAAGTGATATTTACTGGGAAACATTCACTTCACAAGGACACAGTCCTCGCCCATGTAGTACTCTGTGCGGCTGCTATCCACCAACTAACTTTACAAGAAATAAACGGCTCTGAAGAAGGCGAAACCGCCGAAACGTCGGCTATCGTATCCCAATAAATTCTATAACAACCTCGTGTCTACTTATTGAAATAAAACATCGAATTACCGATCAATGCCGAGGTTAACAGAAGGTCGGTCTTGGGGATTTGCTTCACAATTCAAAGCCTGTGAATCGAACATATATTTTACGTATCCTACATGTAGGGCGCGTGTGGTGCAGTGATTGGAGGCGCCACGCGACGCATGCGTGGAATCGAACCCCGTGCATATGGCCCACCGAGCCTTCCATCCCTCCTGTGGCTTCTTGGCTTCCCTTGCTGCTTGAGGATTTCCATTCAATTTTGAATGTCATAGAATGCTGGTCGAGCAATTCTCCCTGGTGTCATAAGATAGCCGGGCTGGCGTGTGCCCAACTGGATTGCAGAGCGTGATTTTTTCCCAGACAAGTCCGATACCAATTTGCCGACCTTGGAGGGATGAGCGGCTTGGTTGGCACGCAGCCGAATCGAACTAGCGCCATCTTTTGATGATGGGCATCACTACTACTGTGCTATCCGCTCCCTACTGTTATTACTACCTATGTCAATAATATTATTACATTATAGGTATTATCATTATTATTGTTATTGTTACTACTCGTGTGGACAGTCCTTTGATTTCCCATTGTTTATCCTGATATACCTCCATCGGAATTTTTCCCAACGTTGCACAATGCTAGGATTTTTCCCTTTTTGTTATCAAGAAAATCTCCAACACACCTGTCACAAATCAAACTACCAACTGATGAACTCTGAAAACGGCATCTCCCTTGTCCGCTCTCAGACAGTGATCGGACAAGGGACATGCCGTTGTCTGACTTCATCAGTTGGTGGTTTGATTTGTGGCAGGTGTTAGAGAATTTCACATTTAACTATTTTCAACTAAAACATATGGACAGGTAGATACTTAATAAGTCAATCTTCGTGACTCATGCATTAAAGAATAAAAAAAGGATAAAGCTCTCGGCGTTGATCAATCCCTGAGGGATGCGCCATGCATTCGACTTTATTAAGTATCGTTGGAGGTGATTGAATGCATATCTGGCGTTTACAATGACTCGCGGTGGCCTGCCGATGTATCGTGCCAGTGCTGCTATCCTCCCAGACAAGTCTGGTACCAATTTACCGACTCCGGAAGGATGGAAGGCTTGGTGGGCCATGGGCGCAAGTATCGACTCCACGTGTCGCAGTGGCGTCTCCAACCACTGCGCCACACGCGCCCCGACTCATGCATTGGGTTGCATAATTTCCTCATGGATGGATAGTTTATACAAAGTTGAGGATCTGTGTAAAGCAGTGGCTAGAGGTGCTCTGCAATACACACGTAGTCGTTGGTCCCATCTCGCACCCCTGTTTGACCAGGCTCTGCATCACTCCAGGACCTGCAAATTATTATCGGATTCGTATAAGAGGATGAAGTTACTAACGTTATACATCGGTAAGTTTCAGAAAGTTATCGTATAGGCCAAAATGTGCTTTCAAATCACTTCTGGAATGCCAGGAACGGATTCGGTTCCATGACCAACCCCTAAATGGCTCATTAATAAACGCCGAATTCTTTACGCTTGTTATTGGTATTTTGGAAATGGTGTGTTTTTGCTGGAGTTCTAAAATTTCAGTGTCAAGGTTTTCCTAAGTAGTCTCCACAGGAAGATAGTAACCGTTGTGGACTGAGAGATGGTTTGACACATTGTCATCAAATTCCTACTGGAACGGCGGCGGTGGTTTCTGCAAACACGGGTCTTTTTCTCACTTTATGTGACTTTGCTTGTCGCGCAAAACAAAATTTTTCAAAAAAAAAGTACGGAAATGTAACACAAAGATTGATTGGGAAGGAACTGGATTAGAACTTAACGATTTAGCGCGTGAGCGCTCATTCAACAGTAAAGGAATTAAAATCTGTAGAAAATCGATTCTTTTGCATTGTTGAACAATTTCCACCCAAGCGTTTTAGTCTGAAGAACAACTTGTTAGACGATTCTAACTCCTCGTTTCAGTTGGCTACCTATCGTGGTGGTGATTCTTTTGTGTTGTTGACCGACGAGGACATGGAGAAGTTACACCAGCTCGCTTCCAAGGTGAGCAATCCTCTATTTTATATGTTCGTTAAGTTTCTGAGAGTATTTCAAACATAACCACAGTGATTCTGAGGTATTTGGAAAGCCTGGAGCCCCAGATCAGCTTCAAATCCACTATTAATCTTTCTGTGGGCTCACGTGTTACCAATTGCACCGCTGAGGTCTTTGCTTACCCTTTCTCTCATCCACTTTTTTTTTTACTAATGTGCCAAATATAATTATTTGCAAAAAGACGGGATTAGGCACTAATATAATCATCTTTATTAAGAAAAAGTCTAAAACATAGCATAAAATTATTTCTTTTTTATTGAGTATAGATAGCGGAGCAAAGGCGCGTGTGGCGCAGTGGTCGGAGGCGCCACTGCGGCACGGACGTGGAATCGATCCCTGCGCCCATGGCCCACCAAGCCTTCTATCCCTCCGGGGTCGGCGAATTGGTACCAGACTTGTCTGGGAGGATAGCAGCACTGGCTCGATACATCGGCAGGCCACCGCGAGTCATTGCCAAAGGCCAGATATGCATTCAATCACCTCCAACGATAATGAAGTCGAATGCATGGCGCATCCCTCAGGGACTGATCAACGCCAAGAGCTTTTTTTATAACGGAACAAGGCAACTAAGTATTTATCGATAAGATCACTTGTTTTTTTCTATTTCATTTGACCCGTCTTCACGTCTACCATGCGGTTCCCAGCGCTTCTCGAATTCAATTTGTTTGCTCCCATCCATTGTCCACGAAGATCACCATAGTTTTTACTATGCTTAAGGGCTTTGCTGCTTAAGGGTTTCCTCCATTTCAATTACCAATTGGAATGCAAAGAGTGATTTTATCCTAAACAAGTCCGGTACCAACTTCTTGACCTCGGAAGGATGACAGGCTTGATTGATCCGGAGCGGAATCGAACTAGCACATGGTCGCGATGGCGAACATCACTGCCACTGTGCTATCCGCTTCTATTATCATGTCACTTAATATGGTTTAAATAGCGGATGGAATAATAAGGTGGGAGGTTAAGGAGGTGCTATTGCAGACGGTTTCTTAGAAGCAAAAAAACTTTGGTGAAAATTAAATATTTTTTCGAAGAGTGCACGAGCAGATCAAACCATACACAAAAAATCGATAGAGTGCCCACCGTAAACCGTGACAACAGTCCCTTTAAACTGTCATTTCGCCTGCTAAGACGTCGTACTGTTGTCATCTGATTGTCAGTCGTTTTTACCCACAGCAAAAGCCGCTATGTTAGCAAGTCGTCGTCTCACCCACAAAGCTTTTGTGGGAATCTGTCAATGAAAAATTGAACATGTCTGTTAAACTGTAGTGGCGTAGAAAGAATAGTAACGATAAGCCGACTTGGTGCAAGAAAATACGGTAGGAGCTAATTTTGATGATCGTTTAGAATAAAAAACCTAGCGAATTGTTTTTTTTTTAGTTATCTCAGTACGTTTCAAACAGTTATTTAAGTATGAGAGAGATGAACTTTTTATTTATTTGTTTTTTTATTGGGGTGGGGGGGGGGGGGATGACTCGCGGTGGCCTGCCGATGTATCGAGCCAGTGCCGTTATCCTCCTAAACAAGTCTGGTACCAATTTGCCGAACCCGGAGGGATGGAAAGCTGGGTGGGCCATGGGCGCAGAAATCGATTCCACTTGCGTACTGCAGTGGCGCCTCCAACCACTGCGCCACACGTGCCCTTGGCAAGTGACATTATACATTAAATAGTTTCTAGAACACAACGAAAAAAATTTGTTTTTCATAGATAGTTTTTAGTGAAAAGAGATTATGAAAGCCAATGAAAGTTTTTTCTATGTAGGGACAGAACTACGACGCCGATAATACGCTGGCGTTACAATTCCTCTTGAACAACTACAAGGATGTGGTCGCCAACCCAGTACAACGAGCCGAATCGTGGCTGGTGAGTTCCATAGGGAATAGCGTAGACGGCAGTTCTGAGTATTGAAAGAACTGAAGGAGGAAACGGACTCGGCACGTTCTAGCAAGCTTTACATATTGCAAAAACTGTACCGCAATCGTGTTTTATTATGGTCAAGAAGGGGAAGAAAACTCCTTGTAGCCTTAAATGTTTTGCTTAGCACTCACTTTACTAGTTTGCCGCGACGGTTTCGTAATGAAGAATGATTTTCTTTTGAGGAAGACTACTGAAATGCTTCGAATCCGACTAATGCAGAAGTTGTGTTTTAGTTTTTGAGAACAAAAAACTAGTTAGAACTCAGAGTTTATTAAACAATTTGCCTACTTACTTACTTTGATATTTAAAAGATCCGTTCTCACTAGTTGTGCAGAAGCCAGCATAATCTCTATTTCTCGGAGATTTGCTGGTTAAGCCACTGTGGTTCCCTGGAATCTCGAGGTCAACCTGGCCAAACTCTGGCCCAGGTCTTCACCCTCACAGGCAGTCGCTGCCCTTGTGGATTAGAGAGAGATTTGCCTCCATGCGACTTTGATACCAGAACAGCGGTGGATCCTGGTATTGGTTTACTCTTAGCTAGGCTTCGTGATGGAAACACCGGACCCCTTCTCAGCCTGGGAGACTTCATAGGGAGATGAATCCTCCGCTGCACATCGCAGTCCAACATACAGGAACACCTTGCAGCCACGATGAGGTGGTAAACCGTTTGGAGGATTAAACAGTTTGCTGAGAATTAATTAAATACAAGTCATTGAAAGGATCGCGCATGTTAATAATCGTGAATTAACTCGTTTTTCTTTCTTAAGAAACCTTTAAATTGATTGACATCAGAACGAGTGTATAGTTTGGCGGTTTGGCGAACGTCAGAGTGACAGTATTCGAAGCTGGTCACTCGTCTTCGTGCGTCTTGCCGTAGAATTAAGCTCGGGTTTAGTCTTGCGCTTGGGTTTGTGTTTAAGCATAGGCTTGGCTTTGAGCACAGACTTACTAAAAATATAATGACACTTGCCTATCATTCAATCCTTACGTGATTTAATCCAACCCATTGTCACTTACAATTGCCAAAATAACGACGCGAATGAAATTTCGCTGCTCTCGCGATCTAAAGGTAAATTCTTCCAGACACTAAGTTAGTTTTCTGGCAGCTCTCTATAGTAAATAAATCTCTGTTTACGTTCTTATTTTATCCTAATGCCTTAATACCTATTCCTAATTCTTCAGGTTTTTTTTACATAGTATTTAGATTGGATTTGTACTACGAATTTCCTTGATTCGGCCTATGGAATTGTAGGCACACTCTTATTTGTAGACGAATTAGGTAGTACTTAGTAAATTTCGTGAACAACAAAACCACGTTTTGTTCAAATTGACTGCTGAGAAACTCGGATGACACGCCTGTACCCAGAGCCAGGTTGCACTGCTCCACCTTCTCGCTGAGTACCGATTTTACGACGTGTTTAAAGGACTGGAGCGTGTTTTACGACTGTCCAACATACGATCGTTACATTACCATTATCATCTAGGCGACCTTATATCAAGCGTTCTGAGCATCAGAAGATCATGTAGAATGTTTCGAATACATTAGAGAAAAGTTAAAAAGATGAATGAACAAAGAGAAGAGAAAAGTGAAGAAGAAAAGAAAAAACAGCAAAATCACGGCGTATTGAAGCGCGACATCTACTTTCTATGAGTTCTTGCTTTCTTAGATATTTTCTATCTCAACTTTTTTTGAGATGTTTGTCTATAAACTGAATAAGCAGGTTCTTCCATAAGTGAACAGATTGATGAGTTGACTGGTCATAGCGAAATTACCTGTGTCGTTTGATCCATAGATTCAATCTAATAGTGTTCCGCGGTTTTCACTTTCTTTCCAATCGTCTGTTAACTTTTCTTCAAAGTCAAACAAAGGGTTAACGGGAGAGATGCGATCTGATCAACAACATTGTTCCTCCTCACACACCATCGCCTCGACCTTGTTGTATGTCAAGCGCTGCTAACGCCTTCTACGCAGAGATTTGTCGATGTTGTTAATTTATGATCGAACCAAACTAAACGCCAAGGTTAAATAAAAATCTGACTAGAATAGGGATGCAAAGACAGAACAAAGGCGAATGAATCAATTATTGGCTTATGATTGTTGTTTAGCGGCATGCTGTGCAAGTAATGAAGCTCTTTCACCGAAGTGATTGAGATGTTTCAGTTCACCAACAAAAACAGTCATGGTTTATTACAGTAAATGCTCTGAAATTTGTTTAAATGTTTTAAAATTTAAAAAAAACATGGAGCTGACAGCGCTGTGATAGTGATATCCGTCATCACGAGCATGGTGCTAGTTCGATTTCGCTCCGAACCAATCAAGCCTTTCACCCCTCCGGGGTCGGAAAATTGGTACCGGACTTGTCCGCGAAAAAACTTACTCTCTAAAATAAGATCGAGAACTTTCCAACTTGGCTATCTCAGGATTCCAAGAAGAATTGCTCGATCAGCATTCTACGACATTCAAGATCAAATAAAAATCCTCGAGCAACAACCGAAGACACGTTAATATTTGGAAGACCTTTGTGGACAACTGATGCAAGGAAACGAACTGGATGTGATAAGTGCTGGGATCCGCACAACAGTCGTGAGGACGGATCAAATAAAATAGAATAAAAATAAATGTTTTAAAATTAGCACGTATACAACATGGTTTTGGTTTGGTCAGGTTGATAGTGATGACGACCAACATCATGAACCTTTCATGTCAATATGGATTCATCATCCGTCGATCGATCGTATGTTTCGTATTTCGTTTTTTTTCAGCCAATCATCGGTCTTATCGCTGCGATTCTTATTGTGTTGTGTGTCACCGGTGTACTGTGTTCGATGTTCATGGCAAAATTTTGTTGTTGTTGTGCGAAACGAAACAAAGAAGTCTATCATGTGAACACTTTGCCATCATACAAAACTATTGAGCCGTTGTACGTCGTCACACCGCCGGGGTTAGTTTGATATGTTGTAGCAAAAATAAGTTGCAATGTTAACTTTTTATTGATTACTTATTGTCATTTTCACGACAGGGTATGATGTGAAATATAAACATAATGCTGAGATATTTGGACCCGGTGCTCCGTTCAGATCCAAACCCTCAATTACCTTTTCCGTGGGCATATATAATACCCACTGCTCCAGTGAGGCTTTCGTTCTGCTTTTTTCTCTCAGACAATTGTCTATCTAATGGTGCCATCAGCAATTTCCGTCACCGGGAATGATCTGGGGGAGCACAAATTGGCAGTGAACCCGATTAAACTGAGGTTGTAGTCGATATCACAGTGTTTAATTTTTCATCTGCTGCTTATTGTTACAATTTTTCACGACAGGGTACGATGTGAAATATAAACACTGTAATGCTGAGATATTTGCAAAACTTGGGCCACTTGGGTCTAAAACCCTTGAAACTTTGGAAAATACGTCACTTTTCAAAAAGCCCAAAGTGCGACGAAAACAACAAAAATAGCAACAGAACAAGAATGAAACACATTATGGACTGGTATCCGGACGAGACACCTACTTTTTGAATAGTGATCTGTATCGTATGTCAATTCCATTTGTCACAAATAACAAGTGTAACTAACTCAAAAAACCGACTTTCTATAAATCTCGGCATAGATGGTTGATATATTTATTTATACGATCTTATAAACTGATCTTTTTGAGCTGATGCGAGGTTGGTATAGGTCTTCATTTTCGTAGTCGTAGTTGTTGTCGTTGCTGTTGATGACGTTGATCGAGGGCTGACGTTTCGGCGATTTCGCCTTCCTCAGAGCCCTGCTGTTAGGAGTGGGACTCGCTGAGTCAACAACAGCAACAAGAACTGCAACAACAACGACAACGAAAGCGAACACCTATACCAACCTCGCATTGAGTAAACGAAGTCAGTTTATAAGAACGTGTAAATAAGTATGTAACAGGTAAATTTGAAATGATGCTTCAGCGAGTTTGGAAAAAAAATCCTTTTGCGCGTTGTGGATACTATGCTGTTCGTCGTTTTCTCTCCCAGCAATCGCGAGGTTGTCAAACAGCATACATTTACTTCCACACACGAGTCGTCAGCCATATGCAACTCTGAGCGGCTGTTCTTCCTCGGTGGAGGACAGGTGAAAAAAAGGAGGCTCCGAAGAAGGCGATTCTGCCGAAACGTCAGCAACGATTTTATTGTATGTGTGTTATTGCATGGAAGTAAATATATGCTTCCACGACCGACTTTCTATTAACCTCGGCATTGATCAAGTAATTCTTCGTATTCTTGTTGAGAAAACGCGAGGTGTTATTATTATTCTTTATTCACAAATGAGCTGACGTTTCGGCGGACTTCGCCTTCTTCAGAGCCTGGAAAGGTCAAGTTGGCAGCAATCTACTCGGTCAAACGCCTCCATAATCAACCAAAGAAAACGCTAAACCAAGATTTCAACCACAATGAACACAATTTTGCGTACCCACCGCTTTCTATGAGGCTTCCACTGAGTATGTCTAGTGGAGACCAACCGCACAGAATTCACATGGAATCGTAATGTGCCCTTCTCCTCAAAATAATAGGCTTATATACTAATTTATACTCAAATTATGTACCGTTCTTTGAGTGGCCCTTTTGTTTTGCTGGTGCCAGGTTTCATTACTGCTGGCGTCTAGAATTTCGCTGTAGGCATTGGATAGCCTCGTTACGCCTTTAGTCCAATGTTCTGCTCTTTGTATGAAAATTCCTTTCATGTAGAAAATTATGAGTTTAGTATCTGATTTTTTTCCCGTAAAACAAGGCATTTAGGTAGAGGTTGAAAGCTTGAAAAAAGACCCCTCACACTGTAAGTATGAGTTTAGTATCTGATTTTTTTTCCCGTAAAACAAGGCATTTAGGTAGAGGTTGAAAGCTTGAAAAAAGACCCCTCACACTGTATTTTTCAAAAGAAGGAACATGATGCAGTATTCAATGATCCTACCCTTCTTTGGGGACATTTAGTGCCTGGAGACCAATTTCGGTTCAATTTAAGGTCCTTGGGACCGCACTCTTTGGCTCACGCATTATTTATATTGTGATGCGTGTTACCTTGCACTCCATCGTACTCCGGACCACACCCAGATAATGCAGTATTGTTATTATTTACTGCCTACTCTTTTTAGTGGCAGGGTATATCGCGAAATATAACTCCAGTGATGCTGAGATATTTGCAAAACTCCGGACTGCAGGTAACTGCGCTGAGGAACGAACGCGCTATTGTCCTTTCCGGGAAGTAACGCGTTCACCACCATATCACACCGGTCTTTCGTTTCGCCTGTCTCTCAGCTAGTTCTATCGATCTCTGCCATTAGCAATCAGCCGTCGCCGAGATTGATCTGGGAAGCCGAAATCGGCAATGAACGCAGTTAAGCTGAGGATTTTAGTTATAATAACAATCGCAACCGTTTTATTCACTGCCTACTCTTCTTAATGGCATGGTATATTGCGAAATATGTTATAAATATATAAATATCTTATCATTATTGAGGACAATGCAATAGTTTATTTTGTGACCAGGTGTACTCTTCCGTCTTTTCATTCATGTTTTATGGAATGAATCGAAACGTTAGCGAAACTGATTACTTCTCGGGAAATCTTTTATGACAACAATACTTTTGCTACCTCCATTAAGTCTTTTAAGCAAACCTGATCAACTCCGTCGTTTTTCCGTCCTCCACCCTTTCGTGAAGGTGGTATTGGTCTTAGTTTTTTCCTGAGAATAAGCACTTTTTGGTATTTCCTAAACTCTTCTACTTAATTTAGACGTCTACCGCCAATACCCGATCAGATCTATTCGACACCGTACTCGGGAAGTCCTCTACCATATCCACCGCCTCCAGGAGCAAGCATGCCGGTCACACCACAGTCCACCTTCAGGCATGCTCTACATCAAGAAACACCAACCATGAAGAAAGCAAATGTGGTGCGCATAGTTTTATTAGATCTGTGTAGTTCTAGTTATACCTAATTAAAAAAGTAACTGAAGCAGTAACTAGAAGAAGTAAACATTATTTAAAAGGTTTAACGGTTCTTCTCACCAATCATAGGGATTACCTTGAAATTGAAATGTTTATTACATTTGATGAGTACCAGAGGAGAACTGGATATTTTTATTACATAGTGATAACAACATTCTAAGGGCGTGTGTGGTGCAGTGGTTGGAAGCGCCACTGCGACACACACGTGGAATCGATTCCCGCGCCCACAGCCCACCAAGCCTTCCATCCCTCCGAGGTCAGCAGATTGGTATCAGATTTCTCTGGGAGGATAGCAGGGCGATAGCAGCGCTGGCTCGATACGGCAGGCTACCGTGAGTCATTGTAAAGGGCTAATATGCATTCAGTCACCTTCAACGATACTTGATGAAATCGAATGCATGGTGCATCCCTCAAGGATTGATCAATGCCGAGAGCTTTATCCTTTATCCTTTTAACAACATTCTGTTTCCTACCGTAATTTAGTATTCAGGCTTTTTCCGTTCGACAAACTTTTCTGGATAACCTTTACAAATTTTGCTACTGAGATGCTTTTTCGTTTAATCAATCATCTGTCTATTCCGAGAAGAAATCAAATTCATTGAGCAATTCTCTTTCTTGATAATATCCCGAAAATGTGGAAGTCTTCTCGTCATGCTCCCGCTTATCACTATTAAAGCGAATTCCAGTAATTTCTTTTTCAGGACAACGCTAAGCTTTTCAGGAAGGATAAACTAGTTGCTCAAAAGTGACAAATACGAAGTATGAGTTGATGGAAAGCGAATCAATTGCACCATAAAGAGCTGTCCTTCATTGTAAATCTAGAAAAAATGTTGTGCTACCAATCTTTTGTCAAAATTGTTCTGTTCGCACCAGTCACGGTCATGTGCAGTAGTTTGCAGACGCGCAGTGAACCAGGATCCTTGCGACGTGGCCCTGGATCCGAATACTCCGTGCCCGGTGGAATGTACCCGCCATCAAATCATCCACTGCCGCCACCGATGCTACTACCTCCGACCGAACTCTATGGAACAGGTAAACTTTTTACTTTTATCAGTCGGATCATCTATAGTGGGGTCCGTGTAGTAGTTCGAGGTGTCTGGCGATGTACATAGGATCGGTCGCTGGTTCGCACCGACTCACCAATCATTCCATGGTATATTGGTCGGCATCGGTAAATTAGTACAAGATTTGTCTGAGAAGATAAAAGCACTGACATAGTAGATCATTAGGCTAGCGTAAATTATTGTATAGGCCGGATGCACATCCAATGGCTTTTAACAATGCTCGATGAAGACGAATGCATGGCACATCCTCCAGGGATTGATCAAAATCGAATGCCCTGTTCCTTTATCCTTTATCACTTGTTGCCCAAATAATAACCGAGTTATTCGAGCGGATAAATGTAAACGCCATTGGTCTCTATAGCACAATGGATTTGCTTGCTGAACTCAACTCGTTCAAAGAGCACGAAACTCGTCATTCCTTTGGTAAGGTGACCATCGCTTCATGGTTTGCCGTCGCGTAAGTTTACCCTTAGCTAGACTTTCTGGTGGAAGCGCCAAACTTGGTTTGGAAAAATGGGCGACTACGCAGCCGAGAAATAAGCGCGGGTGTCAGACTATTCTGATAGCCTCTTTCTATTGTAGAGAGCTCCCGGGCTTTGCAGTTAATAGGATTACTCATAGCTGAGATGTTAAACTCGTTCTCCGTGTGAGTTACACTAGTGTTAAGGAATTGTTTTCAACATAAATGTTGCACACCCAAAAACACCTGTTCTAATAAAACAATGCAGTTGTTAATAATTACTTGATACTTGATGCTTGAATCCCCCGTCTTCGCTGGTTGTACGTGCCCCAGCATAATTTGTTTTATTTCGGAGTTTTCCTGGTCTAACCGTTGTGGTTCGCCGACGTCCCGAGGTCAGTCTGGCCAAAATCTGCCTCAGGTCTTCAGCACCACAGGCCACCACAGTTGCCTGCTATTGTGGATTAGAGGAAGATTTGCCACCATGCGATTTTGATACCAGGACGATGTTGGATCCTGGTATTAATTTACTCTTAGCTAGGCTTCCTCATGGAAACGCGAGACAGCTTCTCTAATTGGGGGACCCTGTCAGGGGATGAATACCCCCGCTGTACATCGCAGTACGACACCAGGAACACCTCCCAGCCACGATGAGCCGGTGAACCGTTAGAAAGTTGAGTTACGCTTGTGTTAAGGATTTCTTTTTTTACATAACTGTTGCACACCCAAGAAAACTTTCTCTACCAACAGAATCCAGTTGTCAATCATTGAGGGATATTTTACGGGGAAATCCTTTAAATTCTTGGAATTTATGGAAATTCTATATTTATTCTGTTTTTCCAACGCGATAGACTGCATGTGAATACTCTTCCAAATCTAGGCCTTTAATCTTTCAATTTGACATTTCACAGCACTGCAAATCAGTTTTATGGTGGGGATAAGGTAGCGATGTCAAACGTACCCTGGAAGGACGTGTGCTTCGTGTGATTTTTCCACTTGTTTTTTTATGAATAAGAAAATGTGACGTAAAAACTGTTTTAATGAGTCGAAACACTTTAGTAGTTCTTATAGTGCCTCGACCTACACGTGTTCCACGATCAGGCCAACCGCCATCACCACATGATCCGAAAGATCTACCGTTTCTCGACCCGAACAGAAAACAAGAAACACAAACAAGAGAGGAACTGATTTATTGACTGACTAGTTAACCTAACTAGGTCATCGCTTGATATCGATAACAAGTCAGATGCTTCGATCTTTCTGTCACTTTCTTTTTTCGCCACTGTAGCTCTGCCTTGACCTCAAATCTCATTTTTATTGTTCTAAATACTATTGATCTGTAAATTAGTAGTGAAGACGTATGGGTAAAAAGTGGCTAGAACAAGAGCGATTCCTTTATGTAGTGACACGCATGACGCCACCATACATACCTCTGCGTAAACGCGACGCACAACTTAGCGTATTGATGGGCATCGCGTTTCAATCAATACGTGCAAGTTTGTAGCATTGCGTACACATAAGCGTTTACCAATGAATTCAGAAAAAAAGCGGAGATAAACCTTATCTTGACAATCTTAATATGCTCAAGACCTCGTTCCCGGTATTGCAAAGTATCATCCTAGCATTTCATTTTTTTTTTTTAAATGAACTAACAACCTCTCCCTTTAGAAATCTTCTAACACTTCATCAATGCCGGGTTTAACCAAAATCTTGTTTATATTTCTGTTTATAGTGGGTTCTATGAAAATTCTTGTTAGAGAAAAAAGCCAACGTAAACTTCACTTAAGCCGTGTCGGTGCCCGATGATACTCATTCTGTATTGACGGAAATAAATCGTTTTAAAGTGTCTACTTTTCAAATCGTGTAGATTGCAGAATTCTCGACGAACAGAGCCGATTTTACAGAAAAAACTATTTATTTATGAAAAAAACATTTGCTAGCTGAGGAGGATAATCACCAAGGTTTCGCTTCATTTCATTATTTGCTCACTGACATTGTTGTCGGCTTTGTTGTTCGTTTTCCTTCTGCAAGAAAAAATCGTTTTGTCTTCTAATGAGTGATTTCTCACAAGTGAGGTCTAATCACACTAAATAAGATAATGTTTACTGTTTATTTTCTGCTTACTATAATTTTTAAGGCGCAGTATTAAGGGAAATAAATCCACAAGATTGCTGAGATATTTACAAAACTCCAGACCGCAGGTGTCTGCGGTGGGGAACGACCGCGCTATCGTCCTTTCCGAGGAGTAAGGCGTTCACTACCACACCATGCAGATCCTTAGTTTCGCCTATCTTTCAGTTAGTGCTATCGATTAGTGCCGTCAGCAATCACCCGTCAACGGGATTGATCTGGAAGCACAAATGGGCATTGAACCCAGTTAAGCTGGGGCTGCATTCGAATTCACAATGTTTGCTATATTTATGAAATGGGATAAATTTTACAAAGTTTATGAGAACTTCGAACAGTTTTTACTACACAAACCACATCGACAGAAACGTTAGCTTGGAATAGCCGCTATAAAAAGTTCTCAGGAAAAGACTTTGGCGTTTTCTCTAACTGAAACTCGGAATGCTTATCATTGGAGAGATAGAAATTGTAGCAAACCGGCAGACAAAGAAAAGGAGATTGAGAAATAAAAGTGCCCTGCTATACACACTAAACCTTTCGACCACTACACCGTGGTCACCAAGCTTTCAGTCCATCCATGATATCAAAATGGTACCGGACTTGAATACGGGAACAAAGACATTGACTCAGTAGCCCAAAGTAGGCCACCACAAGTCATTGAACAAGCCAGGTTTGCATTCAGTCACCCCTAACGATGTTTGGTGATGCCGAATTCATAGTACATCCCTAGGAACTGAGTGAGAAATCTGAGGCAAAGTGAGGATGAAATTAGTAGTGACCTCCTTCAATAACATTTTGGCCACTAAAACATATCAGATGCTCCATTTTAAGAGAAAAAATACTACCGAAATTTATAAAAAGTCACCTAGTAATTAATGGTACTTTCGGAAAAGAGTCCAAATATAGCCAAATGCGTTGTACACAAAGTTATTTGGAAGCATCTGAACCAAACTGTTTCAAAATGATCGGATCCAGTGAGGAGTCAATACGGCCTAAGGGCTAGCTGTGAAGCGCCTTGAATTGCGAAGAGCGGGGCTCAATAGTGTGGTAAGTATCCAGAATAGTCAAAGTGATGTTCATACTCTCCAATGCTTCAAGGATGTCGTTTATTCACGAACCAACAGAAACGTTTAAAAACGAAACGATTGCACAACAGGGTCAACTTTGAACGAGATCGTTACTCTTCATACTAAATGCTAGTACTTTTGTAAGCCACTTAGCAAATACAAATTACTGTAAAAGGATAAAAGGATAAAGCTCTCGGCGTTGATCAATCCCTGAGGGAGGCGCCATGCATTTGACTTCATTAAGTATCGTTGGAGGTGATTGAATGCATATCTGGCCTTTACAATGACTCGCGGTGGCCTGCCCATGTATCGAGCCAGTGCTGCTATCCTCCCAGACAAGTCTGGTACCAATTTCCCGACCCCGGAGGGATGGAAGGCTTGGTGGGCCATGCGCGCAGAAATCGATTCCACGTGCGTACTGCAGTGGCGCCTCCAACCACTGCGCCACACGCCCCCATACATTACTGTAGTGGTCAGAATTGTCGTGCAATACAATCTTGGTCCTTGGTTCAACCCTGAGACCCTGATGTTACAAGCTGCTCATCCTTCCAGTGTCAGCAACTTGTGTGGTACCACAATTGCCCAAGAAGATACAAAAAAAGATTTGATACAATGGTAGGCCACCACAGATCCTTGTGTAGGCTATACATTCAACAACCTCCACGCTCTCTAATGAAGACAAATGCATGGCTTATCTTTAAGATCAAGCCTGTGCCTTTTTCATTAATTTAATACTGATTTTGATCAAAAACGATCATGACGTCCTGAATTTATTAATCCGTACCTGTCCACCATATATGCCATAGATTGAACGAATTACCGATTATTAAACACAACGAGACCAAACCCAAGCATATGAAACCGATTATACGAGGATCGTATCGGTTGTCGCTGAAATTGCTTCCATTAGTTGATATAAAGGCTGCAACCAATGACAGCCTTGTACGTTCATAGTTACGCGCAAAACACGGAGACGATGTGATAAAACGATAAGACTCTCGGCTTTGATCAATCCCTAAGGGATGCGCCATGCATTCACCTTCATTAAGTATCGCTGGAGGCGATTGAATGAATACCTGGCCTTTACAATGACTCGCGGTGGACGGGGCTCATGGGTGCATTTCAAGTGCGCGCCGCAATGGCGCCTTCAACCACTGTGCCACACGCGCCCTATGAAGATGTGATAGTCAGCGCAATGGGATGCTGTGGAAAAGGTGCATATTGATTAACGTCAAGTAAATGAGGCTTAGGTAATGTAGTCACTATCCTGTCAGGCATGCTTTTTCAGTTTTGAGAATTCTTCCGTGCTATAGCTATTCGATGATATTATCAACCATATGGAACTCTAATCATCGGTTTTCCCTCAGTGGAAGAACCCGTAAAAACGGCTCTGAAGATGGTGATACTGCAGACTCTCGGCTTTGATCAATCCCTAAGGGATGCGCCATGCATTCACCTTCATTAAGTATCGCTGGAGGCGATTGAATGAATACCTGGCCTTTACAATGACTCGCGGTGGACGGGGCTCATGGGTGCATTTCAAGTGCGCGCCGCAATGGCGCCTTCAACCACTGTGCCACACGCGCCCTATGAAGATGTGATAGTCAGCGCAATGGGATGCTGTGGAAAAGGTGCATATTGATTAACGTCAAGTAAATGAGGCTTAGGTAATGTAGTCACTATCCTGTCAGGCATGCTTTTTCAGTTTTGAGAATTCTTCCGTGCTATAGCTGTGCCACACGGCCCTATGAAGATGTGATAGTCAGCGCAATGGGATGCTGTGGAAAAGGTGCATATTGATTAACGTCAAGTAAATGAGGCTTAGGTAATGTAGTCACTATCCTGTCAGGCATGCTTTTTCAGTTTTGAGAATTCTTCCGTGCTATAGCTATTCGATGATATTATCAACCATATGGAACTCTAATCATCGGTTTTCCCTCAGTGGAAGAACCCGTAAAAACGGCTCTGAAGATGGTGATACTGCCCAAACGCCAGCTACTGTTGTATTGTATGTGTTGTATGTGATTTTGTTCTGAAGTAAATGTATGCTCTATAAGAACCTCGCGATTGCTGAGAAAGAAAACGACGCACTGGGATCTGTCATTTTCCATTTTTTTTTTGCAATTTTTACGAGTGATGTGGTGAATTTGTAAGAACCAGATGTGTAGAACTCTTCAGTGAAGTCCAATCAGGGCACTGATCAGAATTTGGATGGCCAAACTCTAACTTTCCCTAAAACTTTGTGATACTAGTCCATTGATAAGAATCGCAGCAAGTAAACAGTATTAATAGAGTAACTTCTTGACGGATCTCTCCTATAGAGAAATCCCGTTTAGTCGCGAGACAAAGTGACGTTCCCAGGGCTAAGGGATAGAGGGGTAATCGCGGATCAAAAGCAACCTCTGCTTTTCCGAGACTCAGAGAGATCCAGGAAATAGACTTTTTAATGCTGTTGTGGTGAACTGGCATGCATCTTTTGTAATTAAGAAAACGTATTCATGCATACTTGCGTGGGTGTGCTTTCTCGATTACGCGGATTGTATTCCACGAGTCAATTCGGCCGAGAGCTTGCAATCAAGTGACAGAGAAGGATGTGTGAGGCGTTTAGAAGTCGCCTTCAGCAAATGAGCTCCTCGACTACCTTGGGATAAACTGGCAAGCTGCTCGTAAGTATAACCAGACACCATATTCAGAGCTCAGAAAGCTATATGATACTTGATATTTGAACGGTCCGTCATCACTAGTTGTGCGGGCCCCAGCATAATCTCCATTTTTCGGAGATTTACTGGTTAAGCCATTGTGGTTTCCTAGAATTCCGAGATCAATTTGGCTAAAGTTTGCTCCAGGTATTCATCACCACAGGCAGTCGCAGCCCATGTGGAACAGAGGGAAGTTTGCCAACATGCAACTAATTTGATACCAGGATGGCGGTGGATCTCGGCATTGGTTTACTCTTAGCTAGGCTTTCTGATAGAAAAGCCGGACTTCTCAGCTTAGGAGACTCTGCCGGGGAGACGACTTCCCACGCTGTTCATCTCAGACCCACACCCAGAAACACCATCCAGCCACGATCAGGCGGTAAACCGTTGAGAGGAAAAGCTATATGTGTATATCAAAAAACCAAACGTGGTAAAATAAGTAGATCACAAATGCGGAGAAAATCTTAAAATATCAGAAACACTCTAGGAAGCTAAAGCGCAAAGGGCTAAGGTGAACTGAGTCTGAGTCCTGGATAGAGGACTTGATTGTGCAGGCAAGAGGGATAAAGTTAGGCGATATGGGACTGACTGAGACGAGAAGACGCTACCCATTCAATCCTATCTCTGACACCGAAGAGTGACTGTTTCTTGGAACCTGCGAAAGCTCAGGAGTCGGCGGCTTCGGCGATCTCGCCAGCAGTTTGGCCATTAACATCGATTCATTAGAGCAGCTAGCAGCCGTAAAGACCAACAATCAGACATTTAACGGTTGAAGAAATGTGGGTCAATACCAGCTTTAAAATCTTTTACGCCTGCTCATCGACACCAACATGTGGTGAAGGCGAAGTCGAAGCGTTCTATATGTGCTTAGAGAAGTCCCAAGGAGAACACCATGCAACACCAACACCTCTAAGGTGATCATCGGAGACTTCAACGCTAAGATTGAACTCAGAAAAACGTCTGAAGAATGTCACATTAAGACCCACGGATTACAATGGAACGAGCAGGCTAAGAGGCTCTCTGAATTAATCATGATAGCCACGACTACTCATGGCAACTCGCAATTCCAGAAGCTGCACTCTCAAGACAGAGAGGAAGCATGTCATTGGGGAGCACAATAACAAGATAGACCACATCATAGTGAATCAAAGTTTTTGCCCAACCGACGTTGTCCTGAAATTCTATATAGGATCAGACCATTCGCCTCCTTCCTGCATTTCACGGAAGGTTTCATTTCTCGCGATATGGAGAAAAAGCCGCTAAACTCAAGAAAATGAAGTCTCAAAAGACAACAAATTGGGATTTCTTCAGTTTATTAGTTGAATGTTGGAATGATACCGTTTTTGACGGCATTAACGGAAAATATGATCGGCGTATTCCACATCTTTACTTTAGAGCTGTGAAAGCTGAGTTCGAAAATCACCAAGAGGCGTCTACTTCCAGAAACACTCGCGCTGATGTGGCAACGTGAACTCCACGAGCTACAAGCAAGCACAAACTCAGTTCAGAATGCAAAATAATGCAGACAGGCAATAAAAAAGAGATATTAAGGAAAGAACAGCAGCAGTTATGGTCGAAGCTGTGTAGGTTGAGAAAAGCATGCGCATCTTTAGACAAAGTTTCGTCAATTTCAAAGCCAACGTACTTGCCCTCAAACGCCGAGAAGGAACAGTTACAGCTTGCAGAAGAGCCAATGGAGAGAATCATTTACAATCACTACTCGGATCTTTTCAATAACCACGTCCTCCTTTCGTCATATGAAATAAAGGACGCTGGATATGTCGTGCCACCGATTCTCCCTTCCGAAATCCCACATTTTATATGGTCAGTTAAGAAACAAACAGGAATAGCTCCGGAAGGGAAAGGATCTGAATTTCTGAAGAACCTTCCGCTAGTCCCCATAAAGATACTTGCCCGGTTCTTAATTTTTTAACTATAAGAATTCAACATTCCTATTCAGTGGAAGGCCAGCAAGGCCGTGCTATTGTTCAAGAAGGGTGACCGCCACGACATCGGCAACTATCGCCCAATTTGCTTACTGACTGTCTCCTCTACAAACTTTTCACTCGAGTCATCCTAAACAGGATTGACAGAACACTGGACGAAGGATTCCGAAATCCCACATTTTATATGGTCAGTTAAGAAACAAACAGGAATAGCTCCGGAAGGGAAAGGATCTGAATTTCTGAAGAACCTTCCGCTAGTCCCCATAAAGATACTTGCCCGGTTCTTAATTTGTTAACTATAAGAATTCAACATTCCTATTCAGTGGAAGGCCAGCAAAACCGTGCTATTGTTCAAGAAGGGTGACCGCCACGATATCGGCAACTATCGCCCAATTTGCTTACTGACTGTCTCCTCTACAAACTTTTCACTCGAGTTAGTTACAGCTTGTAGAAGAGCCAATGGAGAGAATCATGTACAATCACTACTCGGATCTTTTCAATAATCACGTCCTCCTTCCGTAATATGAAATAAAGGACGCTGGATATGTCGTGCCACCGATTCTCCCTTCCGAAATCCCACATTTTATATGGTCAGTTAAGAAACAAACAGGAATAGCTCCGGAAGGGAAAGGATCTGAATTTCTGAAGAACCTTCCGCTAGTCCCCATAAAGATACTTGCCCGGTTCTTAATTTGTTAACTATAAGAATTCAACATTCCTATTCAGTGGAAGACCAGCAAGGCCGTGCTATTGTTCAAGAAGGGTGACCTCCACGACATCGGCAACTATCGCCCAATTTGCTTACTGACTGTCTCCTCTACAAACTTTTCACTCGAGTCATCCTAAACAGGATTGACAGAACACTGGACGAAGGACAGCAGTGCGAGCAAGCAGGGTTTCGGAAAGGATTTAGTACTATGGACCACATCCACACAATAACAAAGCTCATTGAAATATCGCGAGAGTACAAAAGACCCCTCAGTCTCGCTTTCACCGATTTACAGAAGGCCTTTGATTCAACTGAGATAGAAGTAGTTATGGAAGCCCTTGGTAGTCAATGACTCCCTACTCGGTACGTAAAGATTCTTCGTGAGTTGTACAAAAATTTCACAACCAAAATTTCACCATTCTACAACGATATTAAGGTTGACGTTAAAAGAGGAGTTAGGCAAGGCGATACAATCTCGCCAAAATTATTTACCGCCACACTCCAGAACGTCATGCGAACATTGGAATGGGACAATATGGGAGTGAAAATCGATGGTCTGCAATTACATCATCTTTGCCTTACCCACATCTTACGAATAACACTAAAGATTAGCCAAGTGGAACAAATGCTTGCCGACTTTCATAGCCTCTGTGGAAAGGTTGATCCTTGATTAAATCACATAAAAACGAAGTCTATGATGAACAGATAGGTTACTTGTTCCTATTCGTCTTCAATGGTACGAACATTTCCGACTGCTCAAACTACATCTATCTACTTCGAGAAATCACCATAATGATCGACGTAGCTCAAAGTTGAGCAGGAAGAAGCGAGCGGCTTGGTGAGCTTTCAAGAGCATCGAGGATGTAGTGAGGAAAACAAAGAACACCCGACTCCGTGCTTACCTTTTCGACTCAACGGTACTTTCTGCCTTAACATGTTGCATCCCTTAAGGACTGATCAACGCCGAGAGCTTCATCATCCTTCATGCTGATTAAATCTGTATTAGAAACTAATGACAGGTGGGAAGTAAATGGCAAAGGTAAAAAGAGGCAGCTAACTAAGAAGTGTACTGTTTAAACAAAGGCACAACACTGGTGTATGTTTGAATATTAGAAAAAAAGAACACTTTCCATGGTGGGCAGCATTTTCAAGCTTTATGTAAGTCAGTAAATATGTTTGAATTAACGAAACTGCTGATGAACATACATGATGCATGGTCGAAAGTCTACCACTTTAGATTGAAGGGAATCCATTAAATGATTGAAAGATATTGAACTACTGACTTATCATCAAGATCAACAAACCTGTCAGATTAATCGAGAATGGAGGTTTACAAAAACGGTTTTGTTATGCCAGGTTTTCGTCGATAACACTATTGCCACAAGCCACTACTAGCTGTGAGATTTGCCTGGACGGATTAACGTGTTTGGTAGTTTCTCGATCTTACAAACGTTTCTATGTGATTATGGATAAACTAACAACTAAATATACTTTACACAGCACATATGATATCTTACTTTCAGAATAAAAAATCTCAGACCCGTATAGGACATCGCGTATAGTCAACCTTCCCAATAAGACTAGCCCAAGGAACGTTTGTAGTTGTGGTCTAATTTCCCTATTGACCGCAGATTAGCCCCACTGAAGAATCTTCGCGACGTTGTTCTTACTGGAGCTTTTCGTCTTTTTGTAAGTGTTATTGAAGCGTTTGGCCTAATAAATTGTATATCAGTATATCCTTTCAGTCTCTGAAGAAGGCGGTACTGCCGAAACGTCAGCTACTGTTGTATTGTATTGTGTGCTTTTCTATGGAAGAAAATTTATACTGTATAACAACCTTGCAACTGCTGAACAAGAAAGCAATGCGTTAATTCTCTTATTTCTCGCAAGCCACATTTTTGCGCGGTTGTTAGGTTAGAGATAAACCTTCTATCGCGGTAATGATTAAGGGTCTTGAAAACGCCGTCTGAAAACATGCGGAATTTTATGTGAATTACGTCGTTAGGGTCCTGTTGTCTAAAAAGTGTTCAAGGGAAAGGAGATGGCGGAAATGCCGCTTCTTGATTTTCGGCTCTTTTTGATGTCCCTCGTTTAGCCTGATAACAGAATCGATCTCGAAGTTCATAAAGGTTACGTGCTCTCCTACGCAAGGTTCTTTTAGAAATGGGCTGTGATGGTGAAAAGCTTGGGTCCAATTATATCGAGCGCGCCTTACCGCCTCGGTGTACCCTTCCAGGTTCTGAAGAAGGCGATTCTGCCTGAACGTCAGCCACGATTGTGCCGTGTGTTATTGCATGGAAGTAAACGTATGCTGTTTAACTACCTCGCGATTACTGAGACAGAAAACGACGAAACAATAAGTATTTTTAATCAAATGTAGCACAGTCGAAAAATCTTACTTGTGATTGAATATGGGTCCACGAAAACTGCGACAATCAGTTGTATAATAAAAATAAAAGCACAAAACTCTCGGAGTTGATCAATCCCTGAGAGATGCGCCATGATTCGACTTCATTAAGTATCGTTGGAGGTGATTGAATGCATATCTGACCTTTACAATGACTCGCGGTGGCCTGCCGATGTATCGAGCCAGTGTTGTTATCCTCCCAGACAAGTCGTACCAATTTGCCGACCCCAGAAGGATGGAAGGCTTGGTGGGGCATGAGGCAGGGATTAATTCCACGTGTGTATTGCAGGGCACTGCACCATATATCTTAGTATGAGTATTCAAGAGACTGATTTGACTGTGCTTAAGCAATGTTGAGTGAGTAGAATGTGATGATTACTGTAGAACGGCGAAAGATTTCGCTTTCCAAGAAGAAATGGAATGAAATATGGATTGAGAAATGAAGTCATGAAGAGTGTGGCGAACATGGACGATAAGTGCGGAGTACAACTCCGTTGATTAGCGCATGATGATCAAAACGCACTATGTAGAAGGAGCAAAGTGGACCTCTCAAAGCAAACGTCCTTCTTATACAATGGATATCCCCTCTGTTGCTCAAAACTGAGACCGTTGCTCGTGATCAGCTGGTAAAAGTGTTCTTTTACTGTGCTTGAACACTAGTGTCCCACACTTTGAACACTCTTCTTTATGACGACGTAGTACATGTTCGAGGAGACTTCCTCAGATGGACTCGCTTTCAAAAAATAAAAGTTTATCAGTATGGGTAAGCAGCTCTTGTTTTTAAAAACAAGGCAATAGACGATGCCAACCGCCTTTGGTTTGATCTCGATATGGAGTAGGAATGATAATACGGCATTTTTCATTGACACCACTCACAGGTTATTCACCCAATTCATTACTTGTCTAACATTTCGGAACCATTCGAGCCACTTCAATGGGCTCCACTCAGTACGACCAAGAAGAATGAATGCAAACAAAATGTAATAAACAGCAGCGGTCGATCGGCTCGGAAGAAAGCGAAGGTGTTGAAAGATTAAAGTTGTATGCCTACCTCTTGTTAGCTCATCAATCAAAAGTGATATTTATTGAAAAACATTTACTTCACAATTCAAACCTTGTGAGTCGAACATATATTTTACGTATTCTACATGTAGGGCGCACGTGGAGCAGTGATTGGAGGCGCCACTGCGACACACACATGGAGTCGATCCCCGCGCCCATGGCCCACCAAGCCCTCCATCCCTCCGAGGTCGGCAGATTGGTACCAGACGTGTCTGGGAGGATAGCAGCACTGGCTCGATGCATCGGTAGGTCACCGCGAGTCATTGTAAAGGCCAGATATGCATTCAATCACTTCCAACGATACTTAATGAAGTCGAATGCATGGCGCATCCTTCAGGGATTGATCAACGGCGAGAGCTTTATTTTTTTATCCTTTTATCCTACATATAGTCAAAGATTTTTATGCAGAAGTTGCAACTTTACAAAATACCAGCTCAAATGCGACAACACTTGATAACAAGCATATCTCTGTTCATTGCGAACTTTATCAGTCGAAATAAAGAAATTGCCGAAATCTATAGAGTTTGGCCAAAAACGCCATGTTTTTTAAACTCGGCCACTACGAAAATTGGGTTTTTGTGAAGGTTTATTTTCGAATAAACAAAGAATGAAAGTCACAGACTAGAATAGTTTGTACGTTTTCTTAGAGCGGAAAGACAAGGTCTTTTCTATATCTGAAGCTGCCTGCTTTTTCAGTCTTCAAGTTAAAGAAAGTTGTCGGTCATCGTTGGAAACAGTTATTGCTTATGTAAGGAATACAACTTCCAATTTGTGACCAGTAATTCCCCATCTTTTCATTTCGAATTCTCATAGTGGGTCCTTTGGGCGGATAGCACAGTGGCGGCGATGCCCGTCATCACGAGCAATGTGCTGTTTTGATTCTCTACCGGGCCAGCCAAACCCCTCATCTCCCCGGGGTCTGGAAATTGGTACCGGACTTGTTTGGGGAAAGAATCACCCTTTGAAATCCAATTGCGAACGCTTCAGCTCGGCTAACTTAGGACACCAGGGAAATTGCTCGAACAGCATTCTACGGCATTCAAGATGAAATGAAAATTCACAAGCAGGAACCGAAAGCATACGTAAAACTGGAAGATCTTCGTGAATGATGGATTCGAGGAAGCGGATTGAATGTGAAAAGTGCTGGGGTCAGCATAGTAGACGTGATGACGGGTCAAGTAAAAAAAAGTGGTGGGTCGTGATTATCATGTAGGGCAGATAATACACTGGGATCATACACTGGGATCGTCTCAATACAAGTTCTAAAACACTTTCCTATGCTGATGGCAATGGATTTGGTAAATGATCAAAGGCAAAAAAAATTGGTATATAGTAGCAATATTGTACACCTGGGACGAGTAAAGCAAAATACCTTTTACTCTTAACCCCATAAATTCTTAAGTGTCGAAAATTTGTCGCTTATCGTTGAAAAACTCCCGTTAGTAACTTTCGAATTGCGAACGAGTTCATGACCTTTTTGGCTTCCACGAAATCAACGGTGGTTGTACAGCGCTAAATAAACTCGAAAATTATTTATTATGTTGTTGTATTTCACAAAAATGTTAGAAAGTCATTTGCTTTCGATTGGCGTTGATTAGAAGTGAAAAAAATCATTGGAAAGCTAAAGAGCTAAAGAAGAAGCAGAGAGAAAGAAAAACCAAAAAGATCTACGATTTTTCTGATGATTTACGATCACACAACTTCTCAACAATTCGGATTATTTTCTGTCTAAGTCAAGTCTTGGTTCAATCAAACATTTTCTGAGGAGAATTACTAGTATGTTAAGCAAGTTATGAACTGCCCACTTAAACAGACGTTTTGCCTAGTAATCGTGTAGTTGTTTCGTTTTAGGTTCTAAATGCGGTTTGCAAACGAAACGAACATCAACAATCGGCATTTCACTAGAAGAAAGAGCTACTTTTCCATTTAAAGAGAAGCCCGCCAAAATAGAAGAACTTGAAATGGGCCGTTTTTCGGTAGACAATGGTGGACAAAGCGAGGCTGAAATTTCGGAACTAGAAGTTATGGAGTCGGCTGGCAAAATCTTTTTCAACATGTATTTAAATTTGTTGAGCTTACATGAGGGTGACAAATATGTTTATCAAATATAAAAAATTTCAAATAATATAAATATGTGAAACAATAACAATGATGCTGAGATGTTTACAAAATTCCGGACCTCAGGTGTCTGCGGTGGGGAACCAACACGCTTTCGCCTTTGACGGGGAGTAACGCGCTCACCACCACACCATGCGGGTTTCGCTTGCCTCTCAGCTAGCTCTATCGACCAGTGCCATCAGCAATCACCCGTCAACGCTATTGAGAACTAGCTGAGAGACAAGCGAAACGAAGGACCCGGATGATGTGGTGGTGAGCGCGTTACTCCCCGGAAATGGCGATGGCGTGTTGGTTCCCCACCGCAGACATCTGCGATCCAGAGTTTTGCAAATATCTCAGCATCATTGTGGTTGCTTTACAAATAATGCTCCGCGGTGAAAGTAACTGAAAGGCAGCGCATAGAAAGTCAACAATATAAATGTGGTTGAAATCTTATTTATTTTATTTTGCATGACCCATCATCACAACCACTGTGCGGATCCCATCTCTCATTCGATTCGTTTCCCACGCATCCACAGTTCACAACGGTCTTCGGGCATTTTGCGAGTTGTATAGGCTGCTGGAGGACTTCGCCTTCCTTATGAATGCTCTAGAATGCTGGTCGAGTCGACTCTAACTTTGTCTCGGAGGTAAAAAGGTGTTCCCACGTGAATTTCGGGAGAGCGTTGGGGACGTACAAGCTAGCACTTTTGCTTTCTGATCAGAAGCATCACCAACCACAGTGCTATCCATTGCTATCCCCACCACAATAGAAAATGACAAAAGATCTGACAAAAAGTTACCTCATTTAACTAAACACGTTGCATAACACTGGAATACATTAGCGAATATTTTTTTTAATCTAACGACAAAAAAGTGTCATATTCAACTAGACAGTTCAATGAATTCACAAGGCTCTTTTTCAACGGGCAGAATCGATGGCACGGACTGCGTTCATCAATTTTTTGTTCGTACTTCCTTGCCCAGTTAAATTTATCTTCTTCGCGCTACTTATTTAATCTCTTACTTTCTTATGTGTCCTGTGCTTCATTTCCACCGAAACATGTGCAGCTATAAAACGCTGCGTGCGTCAAAGGACCGGAGAAGAATTCGACAACAGTGATTGAAATGCCACCGTTCATACATACGCATTACGTGTCCGGCCAACCTTACCTTCGACTGTTTGGCGTATAGAACGGCATTTGATTTTTGATCGATGACGGAGGTCGGAGCATCGGATCCCATCCCTTACTTGTGTGGAACGGGATACTCCTAGCATCGTCCTTTCGACTGCGCGTTCGATAACGCTGGGTTATCTTTCATCCTGCTTACGCAGCGACCGGGTTTCTGACGCACACGTTACGTTGAGTCGAAAAGGTGGGCACGGAGTCGGGTGTTCTTTGTTCTCTTAGCCGTTAGAATAAACGTTTTTATTAAGCTCGTGGCGATTTAACGAAGTTCTCCATCTTAATGAAATTATTGAAAAAGAAGCAGTTTTGGTCAACACTGTACACTAAATAGTTGTCACAATACAAAATGTTCAAACATTTCGCTACGCCGTCAATTTTCTTGCGGCCGGCACGTTGGACATCATTGGAATCGTTTTGCTCGCTTTCATTATTGATAACTCTCTTCGAATATTTCCTGTGTTGTTTCGGCTGCATGAGGATTTCTTCTCCTTTATGAATGTCGTCAAATGCTGGCTGGGTCGACTGTCCCTGAAATCACTAAGATAGCCGAGCTGAGACGTTTCCACGCGGATCAGAGTAAAGAGTTGGGGAGGGGTTTGAACCATTACCTTGCTTTCTAATGGATTGTGTCACTAACTACTGTGTGCTCCTTATAACAAAATAATATCTGCGATTATTATTTTAGAAATCACGTTAGGAAAAATATCAGCATCTTGCTCATTCACCTTATCAGAGGCTCATATGTGCTATCAGTTGACCAGAGCAGCCATTTTTGCTTATACACTCTTCCGAAGAATTTCGAGCACATTTGTGAATTCCATGCGGTAGGGAGATCGTTCAGGTATCGAAAAAATCTCTAGAAATGAGATCTCGGTCGCTGGCTCGATCGATCCGTATTTACTTCGTGCCATTATATCCGAGTACATGAGTGTTCTTGCTCGTGTTATTGCCATGAACTGATGAAAGTACTATACGAAATGGTATTCCATCCATATCTATAGAGTGGTAGACCGAGACCGACCTCTTTTCCACAAACCTATCGTGTCGACAACCCTCTTCTAGTTATCGAAAAATTGCAGTCTGTTTTGTCAAACTACTATCTCTTAAGCATTTATTGTTGGCGCATAAGATGCATTGGTTCTTCAATGAACTTTAGTTAAAATCGCTTAGCAAAAACCGCTTGTATCAGCAACAGATCTTTTTTTCATTTAATTCTGTTTCTACTTTTACAAAAGAATTCTTTGAAAAATGTGAATAGCTTTTTACCTAGTGACAATTTTTGTCGACGTAAAATTTTTTATAAATCTTTTTTCAGTTTTCCGTGTCCGATTCATTCCACAAATGGATGAGAGATTATTTGGAGAAAATAATGATATACATTCCTTCTTCATTATCGTCACCATATAAAGCCACCAAGTGGTGCTGGAACTTCACTAACTCACTACTTCATGAATAACTACTGTAACCAGTGTAATTACTATTTCTATTATTTCTATTAATTTACCTCGCAACGGTGTACCGCCTCATCGCGGCTAAGAGGTGTTCTTGGGTTCCGGGCTGCGAAGAACAGCGAGGGGATTTATCCCCTGGCAGGGTTTTCCAAGCTGAGAAGGAGTCCGGCGTTTCTATGAGGAAGCCTAGCCAAGTGGAAACCAACATCAGGATCCATCACTGTCGTGGTATCATAGTCGCATGGTGGCAAGTCTTTCTCTGACCTACAAGAGCTGCGACTGACTGTGGTAGTAGTAGTGAAGACCTGGGGCAGACTTTGGCCAGGCTAACCTAGGGATTCCAGACAACCACAATGGCTTATCCAGCAAATCTCTGAAAAGTGAAGATTGTGCAGGGTTCCGCACAACCAATGAGGACGATTCACTTAAGTATCAAGTAAGTAAGTAATAATATTACGACTACCTGATTGCTGAAGGTGTTTCACCTTTAGCTGGTGTAGCGAATGGGATGGTTTCTATTTTCGGTCTAAACTGTCACAACTCTCAAGACAACTGTCTGCACAAACGCGCATCATACTTCAACATCCAGGAGCTACGTTGCTGGCGAACCAATGAAAGAATCGATGTCCACTGGTTATTATTGCACAACATCAAGTGCATGAGATTGTTAACTACAATCGAATTTTCAGCGCCCACCAGCACCACTAATAAAAGACAACGTAGTGTTCGACGTAGACCTAATAGATATATCTGTTTCATGAAGTTAGTCGCTTTCATTTTACACTTTCACACCGTCGCATAGTTTTCTCATAGACAGTCCTAATTGCGGACAGGTGAAGTAAGCAGGAGCGGTCGTATTATCTGGGGACGATTGATGAAAGAGATCGATGTCATCTGCCAATCGGCTGTTATCGGTGCCGTTCTAACAACGACTCTTTCCCACTCACCCCGCTCACCTCTCATTCTCAGTCTGAGTTATCAATGTCGCTATTTACATCAGCTTTGCATAATTCGTAAGCACGATTCATGGTCAGTTTAATCCGTTTTGATAATTGCTTGTATGTGTAAAAAGTTGCTCAACACAATTGATGATTGAATTGCCGCCAAGGCGGTAGTGGTTGCGTATTCAATTAATCATTCTCTTCAGCATCAAAATATGTTTGACACTTTCCATTCAAGAAGAAATTGCTGACGATTTGAAAGAATGAATCTTTCATGTTTTAAAATTTTAATACCTTCGAGGAAACGTAGTTTAAACATTTGTCTTTAATTATTGGCTAGTATTTATTGACTGCCTCTCCATCTACTAAGGAGCAATCGATTATTGACAATTTCTCCATCATACTTTCTTTTAACTTTATACGAGGGAGATGGGTAGGATATAGGAAAATATATTGGCGAAACGACCAGACCTTTATGTATTCGCATAAAAGAACACCTAGATGGCAAACGAAAAGCAAGACTAAGTACCCCCTAGGGACGCATAGGATACAAAAGCGTAGTGGAGACGATTTTGATGTAAAACTCACTAACCTCACACAGCAAGGGTGCGTGTGGTGCAGTGGTTGGAGTCCAGACAAGTCTGGTGCCAATTTGGCGACCCAGATGGGATGGGATGCTGGGTGAGCTATGGGTGCTGGGATCAATTCTACGTATGTGTCGCAGTGACAATTCCAACCACTGCCCCACATGCGCCCTTTCTAAGCTCAAAATTGGCAAAAATAATTTAACTTCTGATAAAATATGAAGGCTTGTTTGAAAATAAGCGTAAAATCGGCTTTCTAGAAATATTTAAAATTGCAAGACAGAAAGAATAATTGTTAAAAAATACATCACCTGTCACCTTTACCACCTGTAGTCCCTTTGACCATCGAGTGACTGGACCGGGCGCCAGTAAATCCTCCATTTTTCCTTGTCGCGTGCAAGAGTAGCCCAGTAGGTTTTGCTCGCTTTAGGGACTCGTCGAGCATCACATCCTTCTTTCAAGCTCTTCGTGAAGAACTCTGACCATCGGGTCTGTGGTCTTTCTGTAGTACGTTTGACATCCCGAGAAATCCAGTCACCAACGGCTCTCGTCCATCGGTTATCATTCATGCGCATTACGTGCGCGGCCCATCTTATCTTCGACTGTTTGGCGTATAGAACGGCATCTTTGATTCTCGATCGTTGACGTAGACCGGAGCTTCGGATCCCATCCCTTACCTGTGTGAAACGGGATACTCCTAGCATCGTCCTTTCGACTGCGCGTTCGATAACGCTGAGTGATCTTTCATCCTGCTTACGTAGCGACCAGGTTTCTGACGCATA
>MQTX01000078.1:429794-524385 GCA_009735665.1 Angiostrongylus cantonensis
AATCCTTTTCGAAACCTTGCTTCCTTGCAGGCCTTCGTCCAGTGTTCTGTCAATCCTATTTAGGATGACTCGAGTGAAAAGTTTGTAGACGACAGACAGCAAGCAGACTGGGCGATAGTTGCCTATATCGTGTAGGTCCCCCTTCTTGAACAACAACACGGTCTTGCTGGTCTTCCACTGGACTGGTTAGGGATCTTGCATTCAGACAGGTAACGTGAAAAGAGCCAAGCCAGTGTGCTTTCGAGGACTGGCGGAAGGTTCTTCAGATGTTCTGATCATTTCCTGTCCGGACCTGGCTCGAGCTGTTCGATTTTTCACCGACGAAATGGCATGTCGGATTTCGGAAGGGAGAACCGGTGGTACAACATATCCATCCTCTTTTATTTCATATGACGGAAGGTGGACGTGGCTATCGAAGAGATCTGAGTAGTAATCGTGGATGATTTTCTCCATTGCCTTTCTGAACGCTGTTATTGTTCCATCTCGGCGTCGGAGTGCAATCATCTTGTTCTTGTAATTGGTGAAGCTTCGGCGGGCTTTGCGAATGCTTTTCCCAGCTTCTGCAGCTTCGATTTCGAGTGTGGCAATCAATGTCTCAAAACTAAGATGACACAACGACCACATGTGAACGATCGTGTTGGTTCAACGCAGCCCAGAGGGCGGCGAAGATACCGAAATGTTAGCCCAACAAAAGTTTCATGCCGAACTTGTGTCTGCTAAGTCATACAGAAATTTCTTGTTTATTGCCACCTAGGTTTAGTGAAAGTTGGTTTTAAATTAAGCTTTGAGTAAGTTTCCGAATAATTAAGCTTTATAGAATGTTTTTTCGAAGATTCTAGCGATATTTACTAAATTTGGCATTTGTAAGGCAACACAACCACTAAGATGGTGTGTCCTGCGCTCTCTAAAACTATCGTAATTTAAGGATTTGCTGTTCTTTTTTCATTCCCTCTCTCTCCCTTTACCTTCCTTTATATGAAGGACCTGAAGCTAATTAAACGCATAACAACCCGGAGCGTCGATGGTTGACAAACGGTGATTGCCAGATTAGCGACGTGGTGCAATCTATACAATCATATATGGCGCCACGAGTGGGCGATGTGATTGCGTGCAAGGCTTTTCATTTTCATCTGTTTATTTTGCCTCACCGAACATTTTTAACCACAACCGTCGTTGATGGTTTATAGCTTGTCCAGAGTACCATAAAGTAGAAGGAAACAAAGAAAAAAGAGTTACTGCGCACACTTAATAATTTACGAGAAAACCTGTTTTCCAATGGGTTCATTTCTGAAGGGTACTATAGTTTGCACGAAAATGCGCCATTTAGAAACAACAAGCCTGTATATGAGATAGGCAAGCTGCACAGAGTTTTCTGTAGATGTTATTCAAGCATTGATATATAGCCGACGTCATAGAATCTACTAGTTATATCGACAAAATGATGATAGTCAATAAAGTGGGCATCCATCGATGTAGCTCGTCCCAGTGAATCTTTGGAAACAATCCTCAATTCTTTCTTACTTAATCTTTCTTTGATATTTTGGACTTGAGCTGCTTTACTCTTTAAACACATTTATGGCCTATAACATTAATGAAATCGTTCTCCATCATGTGAGGGATCTGGGGCCGTTTAGTCGCGATGCTACGTGCTGCGTCCCCAGGTGGCGGATGGGGGGTTAATCGCAGACCAAAAGCGACCTTTGCTTCCCTGAGACGCAGGTGGATCCAGGGAATGGACTCCCTGTTTCTGCTGTGCCGATTTGGCACATACTTTCTGTATTTGCTAGGCGTATTCATGCATGGGTGTGTGAATGCGTTCTCGCTTTATGCGGATTCTATTCTACAAGTCAATTTGGCCAAAAGCCTGCAATCAAGTGACAAGGAAGTATATGGGAGACGGTTAGGTGTCGCCTCCAACAAATAAGCTCCATGTCCACTTTGGTAGAGCCTGGCGAGCTACCCGTGAGTATACCCAGGCCCCACGTTCAGAGCCCAGCAAGCTGTACGTGGGTATCAAAATGATAAACACAGTAAAAAAAAAAACGGGCCTCATTCCCCTGACCCCGAAAGAGCCCCAATTTCGCAGCGCTGGGTAGGACGAGTACGGAGAGGCTGCTAAAATCTCAGGGCCAATGGAAGCTGCCTGGATTACAAAGTGACGTTCTGTACCTACAATGCACGTACACTTGCATCCAAATCCTCGATAGAAGACTTGCTCGTGCAAAGTATATGGTACGACGTCACCGGCCTGGCCTAGACTAGACAACGTCACCTATTCAACGCTGTCTATGACACTGGAGAAGAACTGTTCCTCGGAACATGCGACAGTAGAGGCGTAGGCGGTGTCGGCGTTCTCGTCAACACGAGTTTGTCCATGAACATCGAGACCTTTACGATAAAAAGATGTGGATCATTACCGGCTTTAACAATCTTCGTTGTTTACGTGCCAACATCAAACTATGGCGAAGAAGAAGTCGAAGCGTTCTACATGGACTTGGAGAAGTTCTACAGAGAAGACCATTCTTCAAGGTCATCATTGAAGATTTCAATGCCAAGATTGGACCAAGAAGAATGTCTGAGGAACGTCACATTAGTACCCACGGATTAGAATGGAACGAACAGGGTGAGCGGCTCTCTGAGTTTATCATGGCGACCAAGACCATCCAAGGTAACTCGCAATTTCAGAAGACCCGCCTTTAACGCTGGACGTGGAAGTCTCCCATTGGAGAGTACCATAACGAAATAGACCACATCAGAGTAAATAGAAAGTTTTGCCTGACCGATGTCGCTGTTGTCCCAAAATTTTACACGGGATCAAGGCATTCTGTACCAAAGATGGATAGATATAGAGAATTGTAGCAGGGGCAGGCAATGAAGTAGTAACGTCGTAAAGTGGTGTGGCTTAGAGGGTCTCCTCGAAAGACAGATTGCTTCAGAAGGAATATCACCTAGTTGGTACATGCGTAAGGGAGCTTGAACGACTCCTAAAAACGTTATCCAACAGCACTTAGAAAACCTAGCAGGGGCAGGCAATGAAGTAGTAACGTCGTAAAGTGTTGTGGCTTAGAGGGTCTCCTCGAAAGACAGATTGCTTCAGAAGAAATATCACCTAGTTGGTACATGCGTAAGGGAGCTTGAACGACTCCTAAAAACGTTATCCAACAGCACTTAGAAAACCAAAAATTGCAAGGCGTCTGCAAACGGAGTGGTATAAAAATAAAAGATAAAGCTTTTGGCGTTGAACAATCCCTGAGGGATGCACCATGCATTCGACTTCATTAGGTATCGTTGGAGGTGATTGAATGCATATCTGGCCTTTCTGGCCTTTACAATAACCCGCGGTGGCCTGCCAACGTATCGAGCCAGCGCTGCTATCGTCCTGCTATCCTCCCAGAGAAGTCTGGTAGGATGGAGGGCTTGGTGGGCCATGGGCGCGAGGATCGATTCCACATGTGTGCCGAGGTTGCGCCTCCAACCACTGCGCCACACGGGCCCAAATCAAAGTAGTATAAAAACATTGGTTCCATAACTCACAATTTCTGTAACATATCAGTCTACTCTTCTGCATGTGCAAGTCAACACGTAATCTTTACAATAACACTTCTTACATATAATCATAAATTTCTATGTAGAACATTGCTGTTCTCACATAGATCCAACAATTAACAATCAACCATTAACAAATATGATTTTTTTTTCATTACTAACTCGAGGTTGATAGAGAGAATTTTATTAGGCAGACGTTTCGGCGCCCTAGCATTTTTCAGATTCTGAATGAGCCAAGTCGGTTGGCCCTGATACCGAAATCTACTTGACCTCACTTACAAAGCTATCTTCAAAATGCTGGAGGCAATTTGTTTAGTGAGGCATAGTACATACAATACACACATAATAATATGAAGTGCGTATCATGATTATGTTTTTGCGCAGCGAACCAGAAACTAGGCGTCACTCAATCGGCAGGACCGCTAAAAACCGCGCTCTGCGACCATCCTAACGACGGTAATGTTTAACAAAAAAGTGAAAGTAGCCTACCACAAAGAATACAAGTGAGTTGGTTCACCAAATTTAATGGGGTTAATCCTCAGTGGCCGTAGATAGTGACCGACAAGAAAAAGGTGCACTTGGCAGTCTTTTCAGATGAGTCTTAGTGTGTTCTCATTTCCTAGTAGATCTACAACCGTGAAAATGATAAAAAAAATGTGACACAAAGTGTGAATTGGAAAAGAAAAGCTTCTTACAAAAATATAGAATACCAGTTAAACCTCCTTTCTTTGAGTATAAACTGCTTGACATACTCGTTATCAACGGTGATGCAACGTGATCTAAACGGACTTACTGGTTACTTCGTCAATCGTCCTTAAGTGGGAGCCTTTTCTAATACCAGCTTATCCACTTTTTCTTCTCGAGCCTTTTCTAATACCAGCTTATCCACTTTTTCTTCTCGAGCTAACTGCAGCATCGCCTTTCTGCCGCTCCAGTGGTTGCTCATTTATGCGCAACAACATGTTTTCATTAAAATCACCTATTTATTCCCTTATTTTTGGCTGTCCCTGACCTCTTTCACCTTTGTTTTTTGTCTCTACCAATGTGTATATTCAATTAGTGATCACACCAATTGTTATTCAGTAATGGCGTTAGCTTTTCAGTGTTGGGCCTATCATGATTGTTGTACCTTACTACTACTGAAGAAGGCGATACTGCCGAAACGTCAGCTTTAACGAAATAAAGAACAAAGTAACACCTCGTGAACAAGAATACCGAGTACTACTAATGATTTTTTACATATTTGCCTACTTATTGATTTTGTCTTTCTTTCTCGTTTCCTTCTCCATTCCCATTGTATCTCACCTCCTTTCCTTCTTACTCCCCTCCTCTCCCCTCAAAATCGATACTCGTTGTGTACACGCTTCCATCGCTTCGATGTTTATTTTGTCCCCACTGATCATCTGTCAACAAAACTACACTCTCCCACCTGATCATCGGTAATGTTTTATAATTTTCTCCAATATTTTGGGAATATTTTATTAACACTGCTCTCAAAATGAAGTAAAATCTTCTAGGAAGCAGGAAAATACAAAGTAAACAAAATGTGACGGACGGCTAGCCTCTGTTTTCGACTTCACCCATGTTTTGTTATGCCATCCGGTTTGAGAGTAACAAGTTTTCATACATCGGCATTGGACCGGTCGCCTTCGTAAACATTTTCAATTCAAGTAATAATATATAAACATATGTATCAAACATCTATATGTATATGCATGTATGTACACAATATTGTATTTACTGTTACACTGGGCTTATATATTTTTTTATTTCCTTATTTGTTTCTGTTGTTTTATATTTCTATTCCTGTGCTTTTGTATTTCCTACACTTTCATCTCTCTCTTCTTTCCATTAGAGCATCACATAATATTCTTGCGGCGCACTCGCTGGGTCGTTTGTTCAAAGGCGCTCTCGAGCTTACCAGGGCCTTCATCTCTCTGGGGTCGGTAGCTTTGCAGTAGTGCCTTTGGGGTGTGATAGAACGCTGGTCCTATCTATCATAAGTTTCCTGAAATTATTTTATGCATTTATTTACCTCTATGATGCCTTGAATGGAGTTGAATGTATGTATGGCGCATTGGTCATGTTAAGGAAATGGCCGAGGCCGAGCACTTTCACTCCTTGGTTGTATTACCTAGGATTTTGAATATGTTATCATATGTAACCATAGTGGTGTCGAGACATTTTCAAAACATGGACTTCGGGCCCTATTTGAACCCGAGAGGTTCACGTGTTTCTCATTACTCCACTGAGGCTTTTGCTTCAGTACTTGGACAGTTCGCCTTCATGAGTTGCGCGGAACCCTGTAAATTTTCCAATTTTCCATCCATTTCTTTGGCTTGCAATTGTTGTCCATTTGGTGGTTTGACTTAAGCAAACTACGATCGGGCTACTCCACTGTATGATGCATCGGCTGGGAAGCTGGACTGGATGTTGGAATAGATCTACGAATAAATGGCAGATTTTACACACGGTTTACGAAAAGGTGCAGTATAGGGTATTTCTGGAATTACACTTTGCTAAGGATTATAAAATGAAAAAGAAGCATTGATCAGAAAGAAAACTCTGTAGGAATACCAGGCAAATGGGTGAAGCATTCTCGTTCTAGCATGAGATGACAAAGAATATTATGAAATCGATATGAGGGCGATCGAGAAGAGGCAGAGGATAATTCCGTTTTAGATGGCAATAATAAGAGTAGAGTGAGGAGGGAAAGGGTGGCGCAGTGGTTAATGGTTTCGTCGATCAGAAACCAAAAGCGTTAGCTCGATTCCCAACAGTTTCCTCCAGTCCATGTGGAAACGTCTTAGCTTGGCTATCTCCAAAATTGCTAAGAGATTCGGCTCGACCAGCATCAATTAACAGTCGAAACAACACGCGAAATATCTAAAGCCATTGTGGATCGTGATGCGAGGAAAATGAATTGACTGGAAGAAGTTCTGGGATTCGCACAGTGGATGTGATAATGAGACATGTAAAATGTGGAAAAAAAAGTAACCCTAGAATATTATAGATGTACAAGGATGCTAAACATAGCGCTTCGAACCCACGATAACCTCTTCCGAGGTCTCACGTGTTATCCATTGTAACAACCAACGCATTTTCTTTTACTCTTCCTCATTCAGCTTTTTTTACTCTAAGGGTACTATCAGCAACCACTAACCAATGAGAGTGATCTAAAGAGCGCAGTTCAGCAGTGAACCCAGATAAGGTAAAGTAGAAGTCAAAATCAAAGTGCTTTAACTTTTATTTACAGCCTATTATTTTTCCATGGCAGTGTATCAATGAGATATACGAGTAATTGATCGACTTTTTTTATAGCGTTCATCAGTCCCTTAGGAATACACCATCTACTGTACTCCATTACGTAAACATGATTGAATGCATATCTAACTAAAAAAAATGGTTTCCAGGGCTTACTAATGCATACAGTTAGTGTTTTCGTCCTCCCAAACAAGTCAATCATCAATTTGCCATTTCTGAAGAGACCGCATGGTTATGAACCATCCTCTATGAGCATTGCCGGTGGACACTTTCAACCTCTACGCTACACCCGCCTAACTTTTACACATATGTAGTTATAGTTATGCATGCGTTATTGGTTAAGCAAGCTCGCGTTTGTGCTCAGTCGGAGTGCTGTGACGGTCTTTAGGACTGGTTCACTGTCCACTCCACTACGAAAAACAGCTTCCATGATGAAAGAGGTGAACAACCCATCAGTTGTATGCCCTTTGTGATTAGTGTGCTAAGCGACAGAGTCTAAGCCTTATATACCTACAATCCAAACGGGAATGAGATGGAGCATAATAGCATGAGTACGGGAAAACTTTTAGGATCTCAATGGGTTTTTGCTCTTTCTTTTCGTTGGAAAAAGAGAGTACCGCAAAATTTGGGCAAAGTCGTCTCATGAAGTGAAGTTTTCCTGTTTAACCGACTCTTAGTACAATGCCGTTGTTAGCACCTTCTTAGATTTTTAAGCTGGCACGAATTTCTTGAAAACCTTTTATTTGGCTAACGTTCCAGCGCTTTCACCTTGTTCAATGTTGGTATGACCCCAGTCGATTGTCAAAAGCCGTCAGTCTTTGTGATGTGGGTCTTTGCAGTCGCACTGAGTCTCTTGGAACGGGCACAGCTGGAATGAAGTATCTGCACTTTCCGGACCATTTTATATTTTTTTTTGGCGGCAACTCATCTCAAACCAGTAGGTATTATACTATCTTGCACATAGTGCCGTTTTTAACATAACCAGCTAAGAGTGTGCCCTGCTCTTCTGCCAACTTTGAGAACGGGAATGAGATAGAGCATAATAGCATGAGTACGGGAGAACTTTTAGGATCTCAATGGGTTTTTGCTCTTTTTTTTCGTTGGAAAAAGAGAGTACCGCAAAATTTGGGCAAAATCGTCTCATGAAGTGAAGTTTTCCTGTTTAACCGACTCTTAGTACAATGCCGTTGTTAGCACCTTCTTAGATTTTTAAGCTGGCACGAATTTCTTGAAAACCTTTTATTTGGCTAACGTTCCAGCGCTTTCACCTTGTTCAATGTTGGTATGACCCCAGTCGATTGTCAAAAGCCGTCAGTCTTTGTGATGTGGGTCTTTGCAGTCGCACTGAGTCTCTTGGAACGGGCACAGCTGGAATGAAGTATCTGCACTTTCCGGACCATTTTATATTTTTTTTTGGCGGCAACTCATCTCAAACCAGTAGGTATTATACTATCTTGCACATAGTGCCGTTTTTAACATAACCAGCTAAGAGTGTGCCCTGCTCTTCTGCCAACTTTGAAGCTGTAAAAAAAAGTTTTTGAGTAAATCGGTACCTCTTCCAAGGTGTTGTTTTACGAGCGATAGGCAGCTATCAACTTAGGCCTATGCAAGCAGAGCTCCGTAGAGGAAGATATAAGAGAATTTGTTTATTAAAGTTATATTTCGCAATATACCCTGCCATTAAAAAGAGTAGGCAGTAAACAAAAAACGGTTAAGAACTCACATAATGATTAGCGACTGACAGTCATAGAAGCACGAACGGTTTTCAAAACTACACTGTATTATGGTAATGCTCTCACGATCACGAAGCTTATTAAAGCGTTAGAAAGTTCGAAAGTTCAAGATGGATCGTTGACTGGCTTTAGCGTTATTCCCTTCATAAACACATTCGATTCAACTGCGGTGGAAACCATAATGAAAACGCTGCGTAACTAAGACGTCCTTAGCTATTAATTGCAAAAGATGGTTCGTAAGAACTTGATTGACCTGCAAATGGTATCGAACCACAGACCGTTTCACATTAACGATGCTTATCCACATAATCCTATCCGGTCACGTTTTTTGATTTAGGCTTCCCCTTCTTTCTCATTTCACAGTTACTTATGTACTTGATCATTAACGGTACCGTTAACCTTCGTCAGTTTTATTGCGAAAAAAGATGATTTTCTCCTTCAGATGATAAACTGGACTGAATTGCCAAGCGAGATTATCAGTGCCATATGTGACTATCTAAGTTATTCCGAACGTCAAACGTTGGCGATGGTAAACCATCGTTGCGAACAGATCGTCAACGCGCGACGTGAGAAATTCGCCGGCATCATCGTACGCGGAATGCCGTCCATTAATGTGAGCAATGAGTTTTTTTCCTTTGATTAGAACTTTTTCTTTACAAGCCACTAACATCTTCTCGTTATCATCAATGCTGTCAACTGTAACAGCTCTAATCATTGAGTAATCCATTATGTAACTCGAGGCAACAGCTGTGAAATTTCTCTTCATCCCTAGCCGGAGCAGCTAAGTGGACATCGTGGGGCACAAACGGCTTCGTACCTTTTGGGCTATTCATTTTAACATCACCTTGCCAGAATGTGGGCATGGGTAACTCACCATGCCTTATCACGAGGTAGATCTATTCTTAGCTAGGCTTACTTGTGGAAGCCTGTACATCGTTCCCCGACGTTCAGCCGGAAAATCACCTCAGAAGCTGCGTGACAGTGTATCGTAGAGAAATTTTTTTTATTCCTCTGCTTTAATTTTTGTTTACATGATCAGTCGTCGCATCTACAGTGCGGAAATCAGCATTTCTTGCATTCGATTCGCTTTCTTCCACACATTGTCGATGCGCGTCTTCAAATATTTTGCCTGTTGTTTCGGCTGCTGCTTGAGGACGTCGCCTTCCTTATTAATGCTGCAGACTCCTGGTGGAGGTTACTTTTCTTGCGATCTTGGACTTAGCCGACCTGATGTGGTTTCATATGAATTGGAGGAGAGCGTTGGTGACGAGGTCGAACCAGCACCTTATTTTCTGATGGAGTGCACCCCTAGCCATTTTGCTGGTAACAAAGAATGTTGTCGGCATGTAAAACTCTGGACCGCAGATATCTGCGGTGGGAACGAACGCGCTATTACCCTTTCCGGAAGCTAACGCATTCATTACACCACGTGGGTCCTTCGTTTCGCTTGTCTCTCAGCTACTTCTATCGATCAGTGCCATCAGCAATCACCCGTTAACGGGTTTGGTCTGGAGAGCCATAATCAGCAGCGAACCCATTTAAGCTGAGGCTGTAGTCGAAATCAAATTCAAAATCTTTTTACCTATTACAATTTTTCACGGAAAGGTATTATGAATTCGTCGTTTCTCTTTCAGCAATTGCGAGGTTGTTAAATAGCATACGTTTACTTCCATGCAAGGTCGTCAGCCATATGCGACTCTGAGCGGCTGTTCTTCCTCGGTGGAGGACAGGTGAAAAAAAGCGGCTCTGAAGAAGGCGATTCTGCCGAAACGTCAGCTACGATTGTATTGTATGTGTGCTATTGCATGGAAGTAAACGTATGCTGTTTGACAACCTCGCGATTGCTGAAAGAGAAAACAACGGATTCATTATTTAATGCCGAGGTTAATATAAAGTCGATACTGGGACTACTGCAAGGTATTATGTCTGACACGAAAAGGCGCGTGTGGCGCAGTGGTCGGAGGCGCCCTGCAACACATACGTGGAATCGGTTACCACACCCATGGCTCACCAAGTCTTCCATCTTTCCGGGTTTGGCAAATTAGCACAAGTCTTGTATGGGAGGGTCGCAGTAATGGTTCGATACATCGATAATCCACCTCGAATCATTGTAAAGGCCAGATATGCAGATATTCAATCACTTCCAAACGATGTTTATTGAAGTCGGATGCATGGCACATCCGTCAGGGATTGGTCAACGCCGAGAGCTTTATCCTTTTTTACAATCAGAATGATGCTGGACTTGCATGGTGTGATGGTGAGCGCGTTCGTTCCTTACCCCATACACCTGCGGTCCGGAGTTTTGCAAATATCTCAACATGATTGTGGCTGTATCACACATAATACCCTACCATGGAAAATTGTAATAGGCAGTAAATGAAAAGTTAACATTGTGATTTGTCAGTTGCCTTAAGATTGTCGTACTGCATATTCCACCGAGTACTGTCACCGGACTTTATGGATCGTGAGGAAATTTTCAATTTTGTGATTAGGTCTTTACTAGGGTGTTCATTAATCTCGACAAAGGATCGATCTTAGTTGGGCTGGTCGAAATATTGAACTGCTAGTCAGCTTAAGAGGCCAGGCTATGGGACAAACTTTCTACTGTCCGTCGCAATTCGACAGGCAGAACTATTACGAAGCCACAACGGTGCTGTAAAAATTTGAGGGTGGAATTCTCATAGTTGTTATTACACTAGAGATACCATCGCTATCATTTTTGCAGTGTTAAATGTACTTTATAGTATTATTTCATTGACGTGGCGTTTGGTGATGGTTCACGTCTACGAAAGGAGTTTAGTACAACGTATTGTGGTACGACCGATGTGAAAACGGTGTTAACCAATAGGTAAGTGAAGACTGATCTAAGCAAAAAGGAGTTCCATTATATTCTGGTGATTGTTTTTCTTGCAGCTCAAATCCATTCGGATGCTCATCGACTGGTCGAATGAGGAATGTGTCACCATTTCAGTTAATGAGTGCCTATTTTAAATGTATCCTTCGACGGAGTATGGTAGATACACTGTATGTTGGGTTGGTGAGTGCTTCGTTTTGGTTTGTTTAAAAGTTTTTTCTCATAGTGTACCCCAGTTTCCATTAACCTAAATTTACCTCTGCTTTATGTTTACTGGTAAGCTTATTCTCATCTCTGCCGCATTTTTTGCTTTACACACAAGTTTTTTTTTATAAGATAAGGGATAAAGCTTCCGTCATTGGTCAATTTTTGAGGACGTTTAAGGCATTCAATTTCACCAAGCGTCGCGGAAGTGACTGAACTCATATCTAACCTGTACAATGAACCGCAAGCCTATTGATGCATATTTCTCCTAGGCAAAATTGGTAACAACTGACGAGCACAGCAGGGATGGAAGGCTTGATGAGCACTAGGGATACATTAAGCAGCCACCGATCCAGTGTTCACTATTGGATCCTCTAACCGCTGCTCTATAAGCGCCAGTTTTGTTTCCCATTCACTGGTAAACTACGAAAACTCGGCATGTTAATCGCTCTTATTTGATCTGCTAATGAAGAATCCTACGGATCTCCCTCAAATGAGGATCTCGAGTAGGTTAGTCGCGAGGCTACGTGGCGCATCCCCAGGTGGAGGATAGGGGGTTAATCGCAGCCCAAAAGCGACCTTCGCTTCTCTAAGACGCAGATGGATCCAGAGGGTGCACTCCCTGTTTCTACTGCGCCAATTTGGCCCATACTTTCTGTATTTCCTAGGCGTATTCATGCATGCGTGTGTGGGTGCGTTCTTGCTTTATGCGGATTGTATTCTCCGAGTCATTTCGATCAAAAGCCTGTAATCAAGTGACAGGGATTTATGGGAGGCGGTTAGGAGCAGAATCTAACAAATAAGCTCCATGTCCATTCTGAGAGAGCGTGTCAAGCTACTCGTTAGTATACCCAGCCCCCACGATCACAGCAAGCTATACGTGGGAATCGAAATGTTAAACACAATAAAAAAACGGGCCTTATTCCCTGACCCCGAAAAAGACCCTAATTTCGCAGCGCTGGGTAGGGCGAGTGCGGAGAGGCTGCTAAAATCTCAGGGCCAATGGAAGCTGCCTGGATCAAGAACTATGGTGACGATCTGTACTTACAACGCAGGTACACTTGCATCCGAGTCCTCGATAGAGGACTTCCTCATGCAAGCAAGAATGATAAGGTACGACGTCGTCGGCCTGGCCGAGACGAGACGACGCCACTCATTCAACGCTGTCTATGACACTGGAGAAGAACTGTTCCTCGGAACATGCGACAGTAGAGGCGTAGGCGGTGTCGGCGTTCTCGTCAACACGAGTTTGTCCATGAACATCGATTCATTCGAACAGCTTACAACCCGAATCGGACGTTTACGATTAAAAAGATGTGGATCAATACCGGCTTTGACAATCGTCGTTTACGCGCCATCATCAAATTATGACGAAGAAGAAGTCGAAGCGTTCTACATGGAATTGGGAAGTTCCACAGAGAAGACCAAACATTCTTGAAGCTCATCACTGGAGATTTCAATGCCAAGAATGGACCAAGAAGACCGGCTGAGGAACGTCACATTAGGACCCACGGATTAGAATGGAACGAACAGGGTGAGCGGCTCTCTGAGTTTATTATAGCGACCAAAACCATCCATGGTAACTCGTAATTCCAGAAGCCTCACCGTCAACGATGGACGTGGGAATCTCCCAATGGAGAGTACCATAACGAAATAGACCATATCATAGTAAATAGGAAGTTTTGCCTAACCGATGTCGCTGTTGTCCCAAAATTTTACACGGGTGCAGACCACCGTCTCTTTCGAGCAAGATTTTATTTCTCACAGAAAGGAGAAAAACCCGCTAAATTCAAAAACCGAAGTCCCAGAACAACCCCAAAGTGGGACTTATTCATCTGATTAGTCGGCTGTTGGGATGATCCCGTTGTCCACAGCATCGACGAGGAATACGATCGGCTCATTGAACATCTTCACGTTAGCGCTATGAAAGCTGAGAGTTCGAAAGTCACCAAGAGACGTCTGTCTCCAGAAACTCCCGAGCTGATACGCCAGCGTGGAATCGCACGAGCTGCAGGCAACCTCGATCTAACATCCGAGCGTGCAAACAATGCAGACAGGCGATAAAAGAAGATCTTAAAGAGAAAAAAGCAGCAGTAATGGTCGAAGCTGCAGAGGGTGGGAAAGGCATTCGCAAAGCCCGCCGAAGCTTCACCAATTACAAGGCAAAGATGATTGCACTCCGACGCTCAGACGAAACAATAACAGAGTCCAGAAAGGCAATGGAGAAAATCATTCAGATTTCTTCGACAGCCACGTCCACCTCCCGTCATATGAAATAAAAGAGGATGGATATGTTGTACCACCGGTTCTCCCTTCCGAAATCCGACATGATATTTCGACGGCGAAAAATCGAACAGCACCATGTCCGGAGAGGATACGACCAGAACATCTGACGAACCTTCCGCCAGTCCTCGTAAGTACACTGGCTCGGCTCTTCACACGTTACCTGTCTGAATGCAAGGCCCCTACTCAGTGGAAGGCCAGCAAGACCGTGTTGTTGTTCAATAAGAAGGACCTACACTATATAGGCAAATATCGCCGAATCTGCATGCTCTCTGTCGTCTACAAACTTTTCACTCGAGTCATCCTAAACAGGATTGACAGAACACTGGACGAAGGACAGCCATGCGAGCAAGCAGGGTTTCGATAAGGATTTAGTACGATGGACCACATTCACACGTTAACAATGCTCATTGAAGTATCGCGGGAATGCAAAAGACCGCTCTGTCTCATTTTCATCGACTTAGAGAAGGCTTTTGACCCAATTGAGATAGAAGCGGTCATGGAAGCCCTTGGCAGTCAAGGACTCCCTGCTGAGTCCATAAAGATTCTTCATGAGCTGTACAAAAATTTCACAACCAAAATTTCACCATTCTACAACGTTGATGCCAAAAAAGGAGTTTCTCGCCAAAATTATTTACCGCCAACCTCCAGAACGTCATGCGAACATTGGAATGGGATAATATGGGAATGAAATTCGATGGTCGGCAGTTACATCATCTTCGCTTTGCTGATGATATCGTCCTTATAACACCAGACATTAGGCAAGCGGAACGCATGGTTGCGGACATTGATAAAACGTGTGGAAAGATTGGTCTTCTTCTAAATCTCACGAAAACGATGTTTATAAAGAACGGATCGGCCTCGTTTGCCCCATTCACGCTCAACGAAACAAACATCTCCGAATGCTCCATTTATGTCTATCTAGGTCGGAAAATCAATGTGATGAACGGCTTAGCTCCAGAGCTGAGCAGAAGGAAACGAGCGGTTTGGGATCTTCAAAAGCATCGAGGATGTAGTGAAGAGAACAAAGAACACACGACTCCATGCACACCTTTTCGACTCAACGGTTCTTCCTGCCCTAACGTCTGCTTCAGAAACCTGGTCGCTACGCAAGCAGGATGAAGGATCACTCAGCGTTATCGAACGCGCAGTCGAAAGGACGATGCTAGGAGTATCCTGTTTCACACAAGTAAAGGATGGGATCCGAAACTCTGACCTGCGTTAACGATCAAGAATCAAAGATGCCATTCTATACGCCAAACCGTCGAAGATAAGATGGGCCGGACACGTAATGCGTATGAATGATAACCGATGGACAAGAACTGTTAGTGGCTGTATTTCTCGGGATGTCAAACGTAGTCTTCTTCACGAAGAGCCTAGAAGAAAGTTGTGATGCTCGGCGAGTCCCTAAAGCGAGTAGAACTCACTGGACTGCTCTTGCACGCGGCATTGAAAAATAATGGATTAACTGGCGCCCGCTCGAGTCACTCGGCGATCAACGGGACTAGAGGTGATTAAGCTGAATGAAGAATTGGTGCCATTTTGAAAACCCCAGTCGAAAGCCAACAAAACGATTTCACCTATAGTGCCAGCTGACTGTTCACACTGCGGCCGTGAGAAGTACGGTCCATAGCCCAATCAACAAAGAATCGTAGTTGCCTTTGTAGATGATGGTTGCAAGACATCAACACCATCAGATGGAAGATCCACTAGATTTGTAGTTCTTCTTGGTAATAATGTAACATATTAAGTAATAATAATAGTAATAATCCTCCCAACGGTTTATCGCGTCATCGTGTCCTGGAGGTGTTCCGTTCCTGGTTATCAGACTGCGATGTACAGCAGGCGATAATTCATCCTCTGGCAGGGTCTCCCAAGCTGAGAAGGATTCCGGCGGTTCCATCACGAAGCCATGCTAAGAGTAAACTAATAGCAGAATCTACCACCGTCCTAGTATCAAAGTCGAATGGCGGCAAATCTCCCCGTGATCCACAAGGGCTCCGACTGCCTGTGGTGGTGAAGACCTGGGGCAGACTTTGGCTAGGATGACCTTGGAATTCCAGGAAACCACAGTGGCTTTATCAGCAAGTCTCCAAAAAATGGAGATTATGCTATGGCCCGGACAACCAGTGAGGACGAGCCATTCAAATATCAAGTAATAGTAATAATAATGTAATGTGATAATGGAGAAGAAGAGAGTATATCTACGTCCGGTATTGTACAACGTGGTAGGACTTCATTTTTCTCCTAGCTCATTGTCTAGTATATGAAAATGTTCAATATCATCATACAGAAGCTTAACTTGGAATGAATCCATGCTTATAATTTCTGCTGTCCTTCAGAAAAACGAGGCCGTGGTAAGATGCAAATCTATTTCCGACATATTATGACGGGTCTGCTAGCAGGAAGCACCCTAATACAATTATGACATTCTGGCTATTGAAATTTACCAAATGAGCAAATATCAGCTGGATAAAGATAGCACGGTGGTCCATAGCATTCGAGAAAACAGATCAACTTCAACTGCTTAAGTAACAGCCGTTGAATAGGATATCTTCCAGTCGCAAAGCTTTGGTGGATATCTCAACTTTGGTAAAGAGATTCAGACTTAAAGCCTGTAGGCTTCAATATTTTCTTCGAGAATTGGAAAAAATCTGTCCAGGTTACAGTTTCATGAAATATTCTTGGTAATTGAGTGCGAAGTTGTCAATAACTTGTTATCGTTACTGTCTAGGAGGTTATGTAAAGAAAGCTCGGTGTCTGGGACAAGTAGGAATCTTAATAGAGAAAAATTCGCTTAAACTTATTAATACTAGTTGGGTAGAAACAAGGTGCGGGTAACGCATTGTTAGAGATGCCGTATCTATTTGAAAGCTGTAATCCCGTTAGTTCTCCAGTCTGTTAACTGGAGATTCGCACGAATGTCTCTCTTTTCCTTTCTGGTCTTCCTTTCCTGTGAGCTTGGGTAACCTTTCTGTCTGGAGATGGTGAAGGTGTGATATTGCAATGGATCATTCCTATATACTACAACTACATCCTTAAAAAGTGTTTCTTCAAAATTTTTCAAAGGAAGATGTTCGTGGAATTTAGGTCGGCGCCGTACCATTGTTAAAAGTCGTCGATTGTCGAGTGTTGAATATTGTTCTACCAGACGAATTGGTCGATAACGATGTTCGACTGAAATCTGCTCATCAAACGAAAATGACAAAAGCGCTTTGAACGAGAAGATAAACGATCCTGAGTTCCCAAAAAATAATCCATTCTCATGAATTCTTGGTTTTAGTGCATTATTAGAGTTTTACAGAATTATTCACATGGGCTAGTTGGTCTGTTTCCTCATAAGTATCGAGTACGTTTCTGCCTTATCATAAGCATTGCTTTTTTTTTCATTTTTCTCTTTTTCTTTCTGCAGAGGCGATAGCCTGTTTAGAAATCGATCTTTCCTTTCCGTTCGTGCTGTTGAACAAACGTATGCCGGTATTCGATTTCAGAATCTCAGCAGATTGCTTTTATTAGTTTCTAGCTTTTATTTACTACCTATTAATTTTTTACTGCTTGGAATAGTGTGAAATGCAACCACAATGATGTTGAGATATGAGCAAAACCGGGAAACCTAGCTGAGCTTCGAACGTATGACTACTCTTTTCGGATGCCGATGCGTTATTCACTACGCCAACGAGAGCTTTGTTTTGCTATTCTCGCAGTTGATTCCTATTGGCACGGATGATTGCTGTTAGCACCGTTAGGGTAAAAAATTGGCAGAAAGAAAAGCAAATCGAGGCCCTCGGTGGTAATGTGAATAACAGATTAGCTCGCGAAAATATCGCGGGTTAGAAGCTCATCGAGGGTTTCAAATCTGCTTTGTTACGGAGTTTTCCAATCTAGAATTTCATTTCTAAAGAACGATATTATGACTAGGAAGTATCAGAGAATCATCAAAGAATTCTCTAGAAAATTTCATTCTAATGACATAATGACCCTTATCCTTTAGAATAATCTCTTTGGATTCAGATAAGTAGTATATTGAACGTAAGATTTTTTGTTCGATTTAGGCGTAACAGTACTACAGCAATGCTGAGATATAAGCAGAACTCGGAACCTCATGTCAGTTTCGAATCCGCGATTGTCGTTCCTGGGAGTCATATCTCAGCATCATTGTGACTGCATTTCACATAGCACCCTTCCGAAAAAGTAATATCCAGCAAACGAAAGTTTGTCATTGTCTCAATAGTTTTAAAAGTTATTTTTAAATGTAACAAAGATTTAATTGCGTTAAATCCAAATTCGATCTGTTAACTCTTTCCATTCGCTGTTCTTCTATTATAGATGGAAAGTGTATGGTGCTCACGTCATTTGTAAAAGCTAATCGCTCTTCTGATACCTTGCTAAAAGTGAAGACAGATGATCGTGAGAGGCGTGTGTTCTTTTTTGACTACAAAACCTTTCTAATGTTCAAATGAATGGGTTCCATAAAAGATTTTAATGTCTCATCGTTCGTGCGACGGCAGTCCTGAGATTTGAACTGTAATATACTGCAGGAATTCATCACACAGAAGAACTAACCAAAATAAGAAGCCATCTCTAATTTCTATTCAGAAGCCATATTTGGATTAGAAATCCCTAAAATGACTTCCGTCTTGAAACGAAGTGCTTGCAAGGTCTACATCTCACACCTATCCACATTATACGCTACCCATGGTGACGGTGACGACCTGACAACGATATGGTACGGGCTTCTCAAAGTTCTGCTAGAAATTCTCCAAGGACCGTAAACAAATGAAAGTTGAGTGGGAATTCTGGCTTTCCCTCCAAGATTCATTGTCTTCTTCTTCAGACAAATATCAAAAGACAATATATAAAATGTATTACTACCTATTGTTTTTTGACGGTAAGGAACTGTTTGGAATACAACCACAATGGTGCTGAGTTATCTGTAAAGCTTAGACCTTTGGATAGATTCAAATCCTCGAAAACCTTTTCTGTGGATTCATTCCTTACTCCACTGAGACTGCAGCCTTCATTTTCTCTCAGGCAATACAGACTCCAGGAAAGGATAATTGTAGGTTCGAACGTGGCCCGAGGTCTGAGCTTTGCCAATACCTTAGCATCGCTTTGGTAGTATCCAAGTAAATTTTCGAAGACATAGGAATTTCCTACAACTGTAATCAATGTGTAGCACTGAGGATACAGGTGCCGGGCAACACACAAGTAGTGATTGGTTCAAACTTGCGCGATTAACAGGTGATGTCCTTCATCCCTCTGGAGTCGGAAAATTGCCGCAACACTTCTCTTAGATGGTAAAAACAACGACTTGAAACAACGGTATTCCAGTGCAAGCGATTGCATAGCAAGCACGCCGACCCTATTTCTATGGTACCACGAATGGAAATAAGCGCATGTAGCGCAGAATGCATTCGAGCGCTCTTGCTCAAATTCAAAAATGATAATCAAGCTAGGAAAACGAACACTAATACTGGAGCTTACAAGGAGAGTACGTTAATAAGGGTTAGGTGTAATGGGGGTTACAAAAGTTTCGTGAAGTCCTGAAGGTGGAGCTTAAAATTGAAAGTTTTTATGAGGGACCCACTGATAAGGAGGTTGTCTGAGGACGTTAAGTGAGGCCGCTTTGCACACAAGGAGATCTAAGATTCTTCGTCCGAATTAGGCTTTAATAAAACAACAATTACATAACACCCTGACTAAGCTAAAAAGTCAAAGAAAAGTTTCTTCGTATCTAATGTGTTTCTACTCTTCTCCAAAAACAAACCACTTCTTAAGCGCAAAAACGACTGAAAATGCATTCTACCTACCACAACAGACAACGTACCTCATAAGGTTGTCCACGATTGATGAACTGAAACACACTCGGAAACCAGATTTAACCCAACAAAAAGTTATGTCTTTTTTTGCTCGGTTGATTGGTTTGTCCATTGCAATGTTTCCAACCTCAGTGAAATAATCATAGAGGATAAACCTTTTAGCTTGATAAATCCTTATGAATATGCCTTGCATTCGACTTCGTCATAGCGTCGTAGACGTGAATGTACATTTGACATTCACAGTGAATATGCGAACTTTTAAGTAGCATTCGAGGCTACACACGAAAAGTTCGAAGCCCTTCACTGATGAAGAGATGTAAGGAGGCGAATTGAATGCAGACAATGCTGGGATCCCCACACCAAGTGCGAAGGTCAGCTCGCATAAAACAGAGAAATAAGTAACCGTTCGCTTTTCAGATCTAGGTTTTCCTAGTTGCATCGAGTCCAAATCCTATCCAGTGGATGGCAGCAATGCTCGAATGGAATGACCTCATTTGGTAGCACTTTTTCATAACGACGATTGTTGATCGATTGCCAAGTGATTAGCCAGGATAGGATAAGAGAAAGAATGGGAGGCTGTGGACGATCGATCTGTACAAATACAGTTATGAAAAAGAAGAATACGCTGAAACATTATGTGAATTAGGATTTCACAATAGCCTCATAAAAGCCGGCAATCTTAAAGGATATCAAGTTAGCGTTTTTATCCTCCTAAACAAGTTTGGTACCACTTGCTGACCGTTGATAAATAGAGGACTTCGTATATCGGGCTCGAGGTTGAATTAACGACATCTGTGCTGCAGTATAGGTTTTTTCAAAAGCTTTCAGAAGATCTAAAAATTCAACAAGACGTCTTATCCGGGTAGCGTTCAACAAAAAGGTGCCAATTCCATTGTAGAAGGATGTGCGTGTTTTACGAGTACCGATTCACTGGGTGAATGAGTTGTTTAAAATTCCGCCTGAAAGGCGTTATCGGTCACTTAAAATCGATAAAATCTTAGATCTGCACAAGTATTCGTTGATAAATAAAAGGACAAAGCATTCAGCATTGGTCCGTCACTGATGTGTCCGACTTCACTAAACATCGTTAGAGATTATTGAATGCATAGCTGGATTAACATTGACTTGCGGTGGCCTGCCGTTGTATCAGATCAAATATTTTTCTGTCTCAAAATAATCGATTCAAATTTTCTATCATCCTAGGCAAATCTGGCACCAACTTGGCAAATTCGGTGGTATGGAAGGCTTGGTGAGGGTCGGATGCGTGGTGGAACCAAAAACCACCTGTCCATTGCAGGGCACCTCTAACTGTTTTCGCATTCCTTGTATTGGTTAAGATAAAAGAATAAGCAATGTGTTATAGTGGTAACGTTATTTTATTTTCATAAAACGCTCACTATGATCGCTTAATAAACAATGGTTTCTAGTAATTAGTGCTTTAGTACTAGTAAAGTTGATGTAATCAATTTTTTGCAGTAGACAAATTTCTGCGTGCGGATAGAGTAGTGGCAGTAGTGCTGTTCAATAGTCGCAAAAATTGGCTTGACCCCTCTGACCCCAAACTAGGCCAACCAGGCCTCCATTTCTCCTCGGTTGAGGAAGTGGTATCAGGTTTGTCTGGGAAAACTCCGTTGAACTTGTCAACTAGAAGCGTCTCAGCACAATTATCTCAGGATCGGCCTTCGGCTACATAGAATCAGCTCAACCAGCACTTTTGACATTCACATATAACATCAAAAGCCACCGGGTAGTAACCAAGGCCACATGCAAAATTTTAAAGTCTTTTACGGCTGATTGAAGCCGGGAAACCAATCTACCGAAAAATGCTGGGATGCACCCGATCTTAAAGGCTTCTCTAAAAAAATCGAAACTGTTTTCATTGTTAGAACTGGCTCAGCGCCTCTGTTTAAGCTATCTCGATAACTATGTCGATAAAAAGAATAAAGCTAAGGATAAAGCTCTCGGCGTTGACCAATCCCTGAGGGATGCGCCATGCATTCAACCTCATTAAGTATCGTTGGAGGTGAATGAATGCATATCTGACCTTTACAATGACTCGCGGTGGCCTGCCGATGTATCGAGCCAGTGTTGCTACCCTCCCAGACACGTCTGGCACCAATTTGCCGACCCCGGAGGGATAGAAGGCTTGGTGGGCCATGGGCGCAGGAATCGATTCCACGTGCGTGTCGCAGTGGCGCCTCCAACCACTGCGCCACACGCGCCCTCAACTATGTCAAGAGACTTTTTTATTGTTGAAGACAAGGTTTTGAAGACAAAAAAAAACAGCTGTGATTTTCCAGACTGCACGTCCCTCCTGATGCGTACAGACGTCGCCTCAGCTAACCGTTCATAAGGTATCATAAGATAACTGTAATCGATACCTTGACATACGCTCTGATCACTTGTATTTACAGTGCCTAAAATGGGCTTAGGCACTATGACGCAACCAGTGTCGGCATCTTTATGTGACGATGATGTGAAGTTAATCACGACCTCATGATTACGCAACGGTCATGATTGCACTCTTCATCGAAACGGAAGAACTCACCACCGGATGGTCATGAGGACAATCACAAACATAGCCGCCGTCATCGGAACCTACGCAACACAGCGACTTTCGACCAGCAGTAATACCTACTTATACGATAGACATCTAATGATGAAGGTGTGGTAATGCCTAAGCCGAGATATCTTCTAAGCCGAGTTCAAGTTCGAAGGAATCAAAACGTTTCGATTCTAACAAGGCGAAAATTAACCTCGACAAGACAACTGCGTTTTAATTTCTGATTCGCTCACAAGCCTAATGTACTCCGAAGACATCGCCTAAAAATTTATGCACGGTAAATCTCAGCCTCTTCATCTTCGAGACTTCGGATCTTTTGATCTTCCATTTTATTTTGATCTTTGATCTTGGATCTCGATCCGCAGCTGGTTGAGGTCTCAATGATGTGTGATCAAAGTCGCATCGAGTCGAATCCCGTGGAGCACGCATTGCTCGAATGGAAACTTAACGATGAACTTCGCTCAGTGGTACCCTTTTACACCGGATGCATGTTGGTCGGTACCCGCCATCCAGTGTGTTTTCCAATTTGGCGGAAAATACATTCTGAATTTGTAAAACATTAAATGTCAAGAGCGTTACATTGTTAATCATCATTCGCATGAAGATATCGTCGTCTGATAAGTGTTCAGCCAGTCTTTGGCAATCCCTGGTCGATCTTAGACACCAAAATTGATGATGATGTTTCGAAGTCTATGAAAAACTGACTGCTTTTCTGCCAACGAATAAAGCACCCACACAGCTGCTTTACATCTGTTGCTGATTTCCACCACTGATAACGATGACGACGATAACAACGACAATCGGTCAACAAGAAGTTGCCAGCTGTTAACAACTAACCACCTGCTGAATGGCGATGTCTACCGAATGGCAGCATCTATCGCCTAGACAGATGTTCACGACAGAAGAAGCGACTAATCGACGCCGACACGAGATTACGGTAGCGGTGCATGAGATTTTCGACTATTAACGGTGAAAGGAGTTACAGAATAACCTAGATAAGCCTTTACTCGAAAATTGTGGTAGATCACTATAGACCGATTGTGCAAACGGTTGCTTTAAAAAAGGTGAAGGCCTAGACTCTCTGAAGTATTCCATGAAAAATAATTTCTCTAAATGGTTAGACCTAACTTCGTTTATTATTTCTTTGCGTCGTCAGCTTCTATTAGTTCCTATAATTATTTCGATCGTTTGTGAATTCTTAAACAATTCAAGCCATTTTATTTGATTAGGCAACTCTTCATTTGTTCTCAGTTTTTTTATACGATCCGTCTTCACGTCTATTGTGCGGGTCCCAGTACTTCCTACATACGATTCATTCTTCTCCCATCCATTGTCCACAAAGATCTTCCAAGTTTTTACGTGTGGCTTCGATTGCTACTTGAGGATTTTCGTTCATCTTGAATGTCATAGAATGCTGGTTAAGCAATTCTTCCTGGAGTCCAGAGATAGCGGAGCTGGAGCGTTCCCAATTGGATTGCAGAGAGCGATTTTTTTCCCAGACAAGTCCGGTACCAATTTCTCGACTCTGGAGGGATGAGTGGTTTGGTTGACTCGGAGCAAAATCGGACTAGCACCATGCTCGTGATCGCAGGCATCACTACCATTGTGCTATCCGCCCTATTCGTTCTTCTTTGACTACATATTTTCTAACCACTTTCTGCTTACACAACTTCCAATCTTACCATTAATTCAAACGTAACTGCTTTGTTGTTCACATTTTAGCGCACTCAAGAGGCTGCGATAATGGTTACATATACGCCAGAAAAAACGTTTCTTAATCCTGCCGAAAGTGGAGGGTTTCATGAAAATATTTTACGTACATCACTCTCTACTCTTTTTTTGAAGTTTTCTTCAAGAGTTTTTAGTCAGTTATCCTCAACAAACCAACGACTCTTCGCTGCGCTGCTAGTCGGTTTCGCATTTGTGTTCCTCCAAATCTCCTTTCCCATCAACCGTTTATTCACAAGTTTCCACCTTCTTTTGCAGCCACACGATTTTTTTTTGCACAAAATATCCTTCTGCTTAGAATCTCATAAATATGTCATTCCTAATCGTCTGTCTCTACTTCATCCTGTCATCGCGTTATCGGCGCGCGGCCAATTGCTGTTGATCGTCTCTTCCGATTACCAATTTCTTGCAAAGATTCCTCCACTGCGTAGAAAATTAATATCAGTTGTCCACAAATGACGAGCCAAGTAGTGTCCCACGAAGACTTTATTGCATTTTTGAAAGATTCCTTACCGAAATGGGTTTTCATATCAAACTCCAGAGTACAGTTTTTATCATTCGGTAGTTGTTTCGTTGTTGGCTTAACAACAAACGATAACAGCAACAGCGATAACTATACCAACCGCGCATCAGCTTAACAAGATCAGTTTACAGAAGGATACAAATAAAGAAATAACTCTTTTATCAAACTTTGTAATTGTATTAATTGTCTGCCCAGAACACTAGTTTCTTGGTACTAGGCCGTTTTCTCGAACCTCACTTGATTACTCTCGCTTGAAACTCTATGTCGATCTCTCATTTGTGTTTGTGACAAAACTGCAAATTTGTAGACCCTCCAAAATATCCATGGAAGGTTGCTTGTGGCCCACTTGGTAGTGGTCTCCCGTAATACACACGTGGTCGGTCATTTCCTGAGTACCACTCCCAGCGTTCACCAACCGAGGTCCGTAAATTGACACCGGAATTGTCTAAAAATAATGCAGTACACCGACTTAATACAACGATAGACTACTATAAAAGGATAAAGCTCTCGGCGTTGATCAATTCTTGAGGGATGCGCCATGCATTCGACTTCATTAATTATCGTTGGAGGTGACTGAATGCATATCTGGCCTTCACAATGACTCGCGGCGGCCTGCCGGTGTATCGAACCAGTGCTGCTATCCTCCCAGACAAGTCTGATACCAATTTGCCGACCCCGGAGGGGTGGAAAGCTTGGTGGGCCATGGACGCAGGAATCGATTCCACGTGCGTGCCGCAGTGGCGCCTCCAACCACTGCGCCACATGCGCCCTCAAACCACGATAGCTCATTGTTTATACCAGAAATACATTCAGTCACATCTCTTAAAAATCATTCGCATTCTTGTTGCTCAACGAGAATACGAAGAATTACTTGATGAATGCCGATGTTAACAGAAAATCGGTCGTGGGATTTATTACATCTCTTAGTATTTGATGACGTTGAATGCAGGTCGAGTTCACATTTGGGCAGAAAGCAGCTTATTTGCCAGGATTTCCTTTCACATAGCTATGTCCTTAGTTAATTCTTTTGAATTAAATTGTAGAAATCCTTTTCAGATCCGGTGACTTTTCTCATAGAACGAATTCTCAATTTCCATTGTGGTTAGACAATTTTAAATGGTACTTTACCATGGCAAGGCAGTTAAAGGCTTCGGTGAAAAATAGATTGAAGTCAATCAAATCAGAAGAAATGTTGAAATATTGCTCATTCCGTCAATTAGTTGTAATTAGACCCTCGATCCTTCACTGCTCCAAGTGAACTACCAGGTTGTGAGCTCCATAAAGACAGATGCTATCAAAGGTCGGTAGGTCATTAAGCAGTACCTGAAATACTCAAATACTCAAGATGACGTAGTAGATGAGCATGGTGTTCAGCTTCACAGTGTATTTCTGTGTGTTTGATGAAAAAAATCCATGTATAACTAATAATATGCGGTTGTAAACGACATGACAAATGGATATATGTATGCATCCATATACATCTAAAAAAAACCTCTTGGCTTTGATCAATCCTGAGGGGTGTGTCGTGCATTCGACTTCACTAAGTATCGTTGGAGGTGATTGAAAGCATATCTGGCCTTAATGATGACTTGCGATGGTCTGCCGATGTATCGAGCCAATGTTGCTATCTTTCCATACAAGTCTGGTACCAATTTGTCGAGCTCGAAGAGATGGAAGGCTTGGTGGCCATGGGCGCCACGATCGGTTCCGCGTGTGTGCCAAGTGGCGCCTCCATTGTCATAAAGTTGCACAATCGGCAACTGGTGAGCACGTGCCTAACCGTAAGGCAACCGTATTACGCAATTCTAAACAACCGTGTTGACAGTATAACCGGTAACGATAGTCTTACTGTAATCAGCTGCTAAGTAAAAGGTCAATTGGTTCTTTAGTAAACTGAAGCGTACATTTGCACCATCCAGCTCAACGAGTAAGTGAAATCTTCCAATTTTAAATATTAACTCAAAAGAGACTAACAGTGCTTTTTTTCATGATCTTTGGTATCTCTGGAGTAGTTAGGTCAAAGAGTGCTTAACAACATTTCCATATTCAAAGATGACAGTAATTAAACTATAAATATTTTTTTATTTTGAAAAAACATTTGTTTTTTATAGGACCCATTTTTGACGTCTACTGTGTGGATCCCAGCACTTCTCACATACGATTCGTTTCTTCGCATCCATCATTCACGATTGTCTTCCAACTTTTTAAAACGTGGTTTAGGCTTCTGCTTGAGGGTTTGTCATTCCTGATGAATGCCGTTGAATATTGCTCGAGTCGTCATGAAGTCCTAGTGTGGTAGGACGGCAGTGATAGGATTTTCACACGTGGATTGCAAGGAGTAAGCTTGTCCCAGAAAGGTCTGGTACATTGACACATTTCCCGATCTCCGAGGTATGAGAGGCTTTGTGAGCTCGCAGCGGGAGCGAACCAATGATTGTGATGATACGCCCCATAAAAAGTTGACTACGGAGAACGTAGTAAATTTAGAGCTCTTCCTTTCTTCATTGGATACTTTCCATGCCCTGTTCTTGTTGGATGGTTTGTCACCTAAAATGGTGAACATATTTTTGGAATACAAAGAGAATGTTTCCTTTGGCAATCAGTTAATTGCCTAATCGATAAAATGTTCGAGGTTCAAATCGCTTGCTGCTATCAACAGTCAAGGTGGTGACGAACCCTTGCTATCAGCAACGATTTCAAACAGTTTAAAAGTTGCTTACCATCAAAATTCTTGGCGATCGCTGAAGCCTATTGAACAAATCGTGTTTGTGCCTTGATTACTCGAAGAGTTGGATGTTCTGTGGTGAAACGGCATCGTCGTTATTTATGACGATAATAGCCTTGGTTCTATCTGTATAAACATTCTCTCATCACACTATCAAATGCATTAATCAATGTTTTATTGCCGCTTAGTATTGGTGGTTATTTTTTTCTAATGATGCTAATTAGTGTGCAGGGGACGCGTGTGGAGCAGTGGTCGAAGGCCCCATACAAAGGAAATCGATTTCGATGCCCCATGCTCACAAAGCCCTCCATCACCCAGGATCGGAAAACTGGTGCCAGACTTGCCTGAGAGGATCGCAGCACTGGCTCAAAACATGGCGATTTACCGCGAGTCATTGTAGAGGCCAGATACATTTTCAATCACCACAAATGATGCTTAACGAAGCTGAATGCATGGCGCATCCCTCAGGAATGGATCAATGTCAAGAGCTTTATCCTTCAATTTATCCTTTAATTGAGTGTAGCTTTTGTGTACACTTTGTCGATATACCACGACATATTTCACCCATTGACGTGTTATCGATTTTTCACGAATTCCAATAGATGCCGCCCGGGCCTCAAATTTTCTTCTTGTTTCTTTTTCGCATAATTTTTTATTTCAAAGACATTCAAGTGTAATTATCGCGCGGAAGTCCGGAGTGCATCCGAATATCCAAAAATTTGGGGCCACACACGAATTGCGTGCTGAATGTTTTCGTTTATACTGAAGTTGAATGAAATTCGGCGAGTTAAACATTTGAATATTGTGAAATGGATCTGAATTTATTTACAAGTTTAAGAACCTAAAATGTCTGTCTTTAAGTGCAAACTGGAGAAAAACTACTCATCTCACTTGATGGCTGTGAAGTGATCACGAACAATCTCGGCACCTCAGAGTTCATTCATTCGATGAACTATAGGGACGCCATTCTTCGTCGGAATCACTTCCCACGTGGAACACTTTTCCTTCGTTAAATCCTGTGAACGTCTGTGGCGTCACTCTCTGTTTTCTACTTTTTAGAATGTCCCTATTCTCCTCGCTCGCGAAGGACTTCGTCGGAACAGATCTGATAACAGGATAGTCTTCTTTGTGTTCGTGGTAGCAGCAGTTGTCCGTGTCATTCATTCTTCCACTCACTGTGAACTCGACACACTTAAACATATCAGATTACCTCGATCGTTACCATACATCACTACCGTACCATTGCACTGACTGTCATCTTTACAATATCGAATTTAAAGTGCAACCTAAGCGAATTTCATATGTTGGAATTGAAGTTTACCATAATTGAATCACATGAATTTTTAACGAAATGACAATGGCATTGGCCTTGACAGCAATGAATACGTACTTACTTGATACTCGAACAGCCCATCCTCACTGGTTGTGCGAGCTCCAACATAATTTCCACTTTTCGGAGTTTTGCTGGTTAAGCTATTGTGGTTCACTGGAATTCCGGGGTCAGCCTGGGCCAAAGTCCACCCCAGGTCCTCACCCCCCACAGGCAGTCACAGCCCTTGTGGATCAGGAGGAAATTTGCTACCATGTGACTTTGATACCAGAATGGTGGTGGATCCTGATATTCGTTTACTCTTAGCTCAACTTCCTGGTGAAAACGCCGTACTCCTCAGCTAAGTAGATCCTCCTGGGGGAGGAATTCTCCCGCTCCACATCACAGCCCGACACCCAGGAACACCTTGCAGCTACGATGGGGCAGTAAACACTTGAGAGGAGGATTAGATTAGCAATGAATAAAACGTCTGAAACTGCTAATTATGTAAAAATAAAGCATTCCTACACTAATGTGGGTCGACTGTAATGCAGTGGTTAGAGGTACCCTGTAATGCAAATGAGTTTTCCCAAGGCTTACCAAGTCTTCTACCTCTGTGGCGCTGGCAGACTGGTACCAGATTTGCCTGGGAGAAACATCGGTAGGTCACCGCGAGTGTAAAGGCCAGATATGTATTCAAACTTAAATCCTACGATAGCCCTGTCTATTTTGCAGTTATTGATTTTTTTTGTCGGGTTAATTCGCGAAGCGACACTTCTCGATAATTTTTTTTAAAGATGACCTTACCAAGCTCAGAACTGGAAACCAACCTGGCTTCATCATCTACAAAACCAGTCGCAAACATAAAAACAATGTTGAAGAAAAGACTTCAAAGGAAAAAGAATTCAGTGCTAACTTCTGTGAAGAAAAAAGAGAAAATTCCTCTTGGCGGACTTTTTTCAATTCGTTTTCATCGTAGTTGTTTACAGGTATCCTACTGGTCACAGTAGAGAGAACTCAAGAACTCTGGTCTCAGATCTCAAAGCGTTCCGGGCCAAATGGAATGTCCATTGAAATATTTTGCTGAGGAAACGTAACAGTTATTTATGAAGACATCATAGTCTGAAGGAATTTTGTCGTAGTCTCCATTTTCTCTGATGCTGGCAATGCCTTATGTTTTTGCTCTGTCTGGCATCATTTTCAGACGAAATTGGAAGAAAGGAGGAATTACAAATAAAATAAAGCCACTTCACTATGGAAAAATCGGTCCGATTTTAAACGAACATAAGTTGTTTCTCTATCGACCTGATCTCATCTGCAGATTTGTTAAGATACCTTTTTTTCTTTGAAATCGTTGTAAATTTACTTTTTCCTCGTTTAATGACTGTTTTTCGAAGTACTTAGCATCTCTTCTTCTATCCATTTCTGTTTTTCACTTTCTCCCGATCATCCTACCAAATAACGCAATCATATAAAATCATATTCTGAAACGTCGTAGCTTGAAAATCTCCATGCATTTCGATTTGTAATTCATTTCCAATCCCTTTCATCGCCGAGTAGTCATCGAAATACACGCTGCAAGTCACTTAACTACATGCTAAACACGGGTTCGGGAGACAAGAAATACTGGTTGTTCTACAGTATCCTTGACATAGGCAATAAATAAAAGCACTCAATTGTATGTGGCGTTCAGCAGCAGCCGGCTGAAATGAACCACCTAATAGCTCGTTTACATTGTCATCAACGTAAGATAAATAGCGATAAAAAACCCTTCAGAAACTGGCGATAGAGCGATGCCGACAACGACGGCGGCGGCGACGACGACGACGACAACTTGACGACGATAAGTGGCGGTTGTGGTTAGATGAGAAACGACCTGCCAAAATTGCTAAGTTCGACATGAACAATTCAAATCGTGTGAAAATTTCTGGCTATAGAATAAATATCTGTCCACATTATTGGCTTCTTCTCAAAGTTATCGGTTATTTTAATATTCAAACGAATTCTTACCAGATCGAACAACTCGAATCCTTCTAAGACCGAGGTTCTCTAAGAGGCGCAATTTTGTAAGGTATAGAAAAATTTTAAAAATACTTCAGGCAAAAAGCCCATTTAATGTTTGACAACAGTATATCCTCAGTAACTTCGGCTTGTATTTCCTCTAAACGGAAAACTTTAAGAACCACTCTTGTGTAGGTGCGAACATCCTGAACTTCCTCCGTTGCCTCTAGCAACTCTACTCCAAGTCACTAAAAGCCATTCAAATCATATAAAAATTTGAATGCTCAGTAAAAAATGCCTATTTATTCACTTTAGACTTTGAGTTTTCTGCCGACCCTTTTTTTTAATCACGAAAATTCAATTTAGCCCAAAGTATGTACGTTGCTGACATTTTTATCCTACGACAGTTTCAGTCGTCAACAATGTTGACGCTGTGACAAAGAACGTTATCGCTGATCGTTACGATTATCTTCATAATCATTTCCGTGCTCTGCTAAGACCACCATTGCACTGTTTGCTTAAACTTCATCAAGCAATAAAAATACTACGGTAGACGGAAATGTGTGCGTAGGCGTGGACCTTTTGCAAAGTGTAAATGATGAAGAGCTGTCTCATGTACAATTTCTTAACGGCGTAGCAAACTAGCTAACGAAAAATATCCTTGTTGTAGAAAGAGAAATGGGAAAGCATTGCGAAAAGGGGTTACTTTATAATAGCTTATCCAGCATGCTAACAACAACAAAAAACATTGTACACAAGTTTATCCAATCGACTTCGACTAGAAATCTTCACCAAGTAAAAGGCTTTATCAAGATTTGAAGTTTTTCCAAAAGTTCACGTGCACAAATACGTTGTTGTAACGAATGATCAATACGCATACTTAACATACAGCGTCGATCTGTAACGCTGAAGTAGTTCAAATTCAAGCATTAGGCTACTTTTTCAGAAGACGCCCATTGAATTGACGATATTTTAAGGAATAGAAGGAAAAAACATTCTAAACAATTGAGTTTTTAGCAAAAAAAAAAAACGAACTTTGGCTTTTTTTTACTATCATATCAAAACTGAAAAAGAGTCCCCTTAAAAGTCCAATTTATAGCAATTTATTTATTTTTCTTTTACATATTTCTGTCATCAGAGAAGTGCAAAAGAAATTTGTTAAGAGTACATTGACTCAGTGAAGGCGATAGTATGAAAATATTAACGGACTTCCGCTTCCAACCTCAAAGGACCCGCCATGGTTGCTATCAGCTGATAAGCTTTCCAATCGTATCATTGTTTCTGTATTTGCTTTTCCTAATAACCACTGAGATTCATTATTTGGGCAGATGATGGATGCTGAAATTGAAATAAAGGATAAATAACGCTGACAAAACCGTTTCCAAAAAAATTGAGATAAGGGCCCAAATTTAGTTTGCTCTTGAAAACATTCGTTTCATTTACATTCCTCAAAAACTGTGTTTCATCCAGACCAATGGCTCATGTAAAAAAGAAGGAACAATAAAATGAAGATGAGATATTAGATATAAGATGAACGATATTATCCGAAACGTGGTGACAAGTGGATAAGGAATGATTATAAGTGAAGAGTGATGGGCTTATTAGATGCATTTTTTTCGTGTGGATACAGAATGCAGTACTCTAATGCCAGAGATGTGTCAAACTGTTGCATTCGTCTCTTGCTTGTAAAATTACTATGAAAGCTTTGCGGAAGGATTCCCACTGTGTCATCCGAAAGTTTTGCAATCTAAAAGTATAGCTTGATAGAAAAGTAAACTCTTAGCTTTTTTTTTTAAACGAAAAAAAAAAACAAATCGAAGCTCGTCGTCTCCGTTAGAAGAAGAGGGTTTATTCCCACTGTGTCATCCGAAAGTTTTGCAATCTACAAGTATAGCTTGATAGAAAAGTAAACTTTTAGCTTTTTTTTTAAACGAAAGAAAAAACAAATCGAAGCTCGTCGTCTCCGTTAGAAGAAGAGGGTTTGCATTGACCACTTCGGATATTGAACCAGGAACCTTGCACGCGCGCTAATATTGCTGATCATTAGGGTCGATTGCTTGTTTTATCGTTTTCGGACGAATGCTACCGCTGGAAATCATTGCAGCACCTAATGCAATAATAGAACAGTAGCAGCACTATCTCAAACTGGTGTAGGAGACTGGCAGGGTGGAGCAACACGATTTCTCTCTGATCATATCTGTAAAAAGTGTTCGAAGTGTCTCTGTTTTGATTTTAAGGAGAAGAATGTCAACATTGTTCATTTTTAAATCCGAAGACAAAAACCTAGTAGTTATCCTTTTTGTTGTTGACAACTATAAAACATTGTACAATAAAGTTCGAACGAGAGTACGAATATGCTCGTAAGCTGTCTATCTAGTTTTTGTACAAAACCTCGATGTCAATAGCACTAATGAGAGAAGTAGTAACAAAAGCCACGAAATCAATAAGAGCTGCACAAACCAAGTGTCTAAATCGTTTCAAAAGTTCAAAGGGATATAACGATGATACAAAGAGGAATCGTTTTTCTCTTCAATACGTGAGAAATCGGGAGCATGAAAATCCTGGAACATCATGCAAAACTACCTCGACTGACGAACCACGTCCTTCAAGGTAGTGCTGCATGATGCTACTGGCAACATGGCTCTAGTTTCGCTCATAAGTAGTACCTCAGTGAAAAAATTTGTAGAAGTACAGCAACCACTGAAAATTTGAAAAGTTCGTTAAGAAGCGGCTAGATTCGTCCCAAAACAGTATACCAACCGACCTAGATCAGTAGTGCGTCAGTGTTTCATGCTCTGTGACGTAATGTGTCAATAACGGTAGTAGTACTGGCATCATTCATGGAAAGTATTTTAGCACAGCTACTGACAAGTATTGCTACCGCCTTCGTAGCTCTGGTGTCGTACTGCCGCCGACATACCATGATACAGTTGCACAAACATGACTTTTGCAAATTGACAAAATACGGTAAAAATTCATGAATCTCCATCGTACTTTTCATGTGTATTCACGACGGCTGTGGTCCTATACTTGTCATTTGAACTCAACTAGTCGTACTGCTACAGTACGAGTCCAGTTGACACTAATACAATTCTTAGCACAACACCACCAAGCACTGCCAATGCTTCCTTGCTATCAGTAACGACCACACAAAATGAACTGAATGATATTGTCGGTGTGTTTGATGAGAGACACATAAAAACTTAAAGCTATTATCGTCTTTATAACAAAACAAACAGACAATGACACATACAGACAGATAAACGGATAAAGAGGTACACAAATGGTCAGACAAGAAAGAAGAATGACAACGAACTCCGAATCATACCCTTTCATGCTGTTGACAATTATTCCACCACCTCAGAATCTTTTCCTGATTGTTCTGCTTCCTCCTCTTTCCTTCCAATCTTTTCAATTTATTAAAACTATCCATATTAAAGTAGACATTGTTGTTCTTGACACAGAGAGTACAATATTCAGTATTACCGAGAAGTACATGATCTTGGTACTAAACAAAAACTTCTAGCGAATGGCAGCAAAGAAATGCTGAAAAAAACTAAATTGGTGGAAAAAAGTAGGCAAGGTTGTTAAATAACAAGAGAAGCCGATATTTCCTCATGCATTCAATATATAATCAGTAAATAAACATTTTTGAGAAGTGCTACCCAGTGGTCAGCCATAGCAACGCAATGTAAGCTGGACGCCCTTTGAGAATGTAAAAACAAACAAAAGGATGAAGTATGAAGCGCTTGACATTGATGTGCCTCATAATGATGTCATGCATTCATAGCACTAGAGAGGTAATTGACTGTATACCTTACCTATACAATAACTTGTAGTGGGCACTTCCCGATGTACCGAGCCAATGTTTCTAGCCTCCGAGACAAGTCTGGTACCGATTTCCTACCTACCGAAGAATGAAGGAGCTGGTTTGCATGGAATATAGGATCGAATCGTCGAGCATATATAAATTATTGAGTACTTCTCTCTAGACCGTCACATGAATCCTAATCAAGAACAAAATTAAAAGAAAAGCAATAAGGGTAGTTATCGTACAGAATCTTCTGAGACAACTAGGTCCCTTTAAGGAAACTTTCCCTTTTCACTCCATAACGACCATTATCAGCAGCGCTATCCTCATCACTTGGCAATTCTTTCATCTACTCATTCCAGAGCTTGCTTGTTGTTTTCTTTTCCGCATTTTTACTCGTTTTACAAATTCATAGCACATGCACGATGTCGTGTAAAAGTGACATTTGTTCTTTTTGTTATTAGAAAGTTTGTATCATACCCACTATAAAACTATTCTACAAAATACTAAAGCAGAGCAAAAAACCCTTTTCTGAGTCGTGGATTCATTTTTCTTTCATTCTTCCCTCATCACTTTGTCATTTTATTCAGTTTTCTTTTTTTATACGAATCAATTTTATAGCCACCACGAATACAGTGGTCTTCACTAGTCCTCAATCATTTCCGTTAAAATGATTCTGCCTGCCTGAGCCATATACGGCTCACATTTGTTGCACTGTTCTATAATCATCTTCTATAGCTATTTAATCTGTTCTTACCAACTAAATTTGTAGATCAGAAAACTGGAATATAAAATAGAAAACAATGCAAAACTCGAAGAACTTGCGTTGTTACCAGCGTTTTAAGGACATCATCGTTCTTAATCTGTGACAAAAATTTCTAAGCGAAAAAAAATTTTCACTGGCATAAATAAACGATTCTTGACCACTATCTTTTTATAAGAGTACGTCCGGCGCAGTGGTCGGAGGCGCCCTGCAATACACGTGGAATCGATCCCCTCGCCCACGGCGCATCAAGCCTTCCATCCCTCCGGAGTCGGTAAATTGGTAACAGACTTCTCTGGAAGGATAACAGCACTGGCTCGATACATCGGTAGGCCACCCCGAGTTATTGTAAAGGCCAGATATGGATTCAGTCATCTCCAAACGATACTTAATGAAGTCGAATGCATGCCGCATCTCTCAGAGACTGATCAACGCCGAGAGCTTTTTAGGTTTTATCTTTTTATAGCTTGCTTTATGTTATAATTGTTTAGTGTGGATTTCTTCTTGAGCCTCTTTGCAGTCCAACATTATCAACAACAGAAAACAAATTCGAAAACGAAACCGCATGAGGTGACTCGGAACAAGCTCTCACAAATAGTTGAGCCAAATTTTGAGTAGAAAATTAGGGTGATGATCTATTAAAGTGGAATAAGCACTGTACTATTTTAATAGCATAATTCCTCAACTAGCTAGACCTTCCATTGTTTTCGTTAGTCTGACGATTTCATTAACGGTGAAATCTTCGCGCGAAATCAATCGTTCCTTGTCGCTTATCTGCTATTACAATCGCATTGCGATACTATCATATGGTGAATTTATTCACTGTCAAGCCACAATTGACAGCTGGCTGATTGGCGATTTGATCGCATTGCGTCGCGACCGCGATTGCAGACACCGGCGTTCGCGCGCGAAAAACTCGACTCAACTCACACGTCCTGGCGGACAGGTCAGCCGAAAATTTAAAACCTGTCTGTCTTGGTGTGTCATTGATAAACATCGCTACCGTAATTCAACGAGGTTAGTAGATGGACGCTAGTATCTACCATAATAAATAATGAACACCGTAATCAGGTTACGACGACGGTGGCAATTTCGAAATTGTTGATGGATGTCGCAGTAAAATTCGTACGCGACAAAGTCGGCGATACTAAATTTTTACCAAAACTGCGCATAACGTATAAAGACGCAGATCATATTTAATCCAACACGCCCCAGTTAGGATGCATGATAGCCATTTTGAAAAAAGTATTCCAGTTGCGCCACAATATTGATTTGTTCAATCATTCATTATCGATTAGAATCCACTCCATGTACATATGCTGTCTCTGCAAGCGTGTTCAAAATGAGATTCAAAAGGTCCGGATGAACTTAAACGAAGCTAAAAACTTCTTCCTACTAGAATTTCTCGGCGCATTTAAGTTATAGCAAGCGTTTTTACGAAAGCTTAGTAAATAGTTAACCACAAATCAATAAAGCAATTGCTTTTTTTCTCTTATAGATAATATCAACACCATATACGAAGTCTTTCCAGTCATTTAAAAAAAATTAATTAAACCAGTCAGTTTTTTCCTTCCCTGACAGCCATATTGAACAATACGGTAAGTCGTACTGTAATACTTATTATGGTAGCCAGTCATTGCCAAATAATTAAAGCCGCCTGAGCTTTTCACTGCTTTCATTTCATAGATATGTGAAAACTTGAAAAGATGTCCAGTAGAAATCACATACTTAACCTTTTTTCTGGATTATACAGCCCGGACCGAACACCGCCGTGTTCTTTGCCAGTAAATCCGGTCGGTCGACGTTTTCTCCACTGGCTAGCTAATGCCACCTGAAGAACGCGTATTGTGTTGGTCGGCAATAAGCCTCCATTCGTGAATTCTTTGACCCGAAAGCTTAACTGGGCTTTCGGTGATGGCTTGCCGTTCCTAATCCAAGCGTTCTTACTTGTGACTTTCTATCCAACTACATATGATTCCAATTTTTTTAAGCTACCGTAGTCATTAGAAGTCCTTTGAAGTGATGGTAATGTTATTTCTAATCAACGCTTCATCATTTCAATCATCCAATCAACCATTACCATTTAACCATCAGTGGTGAGAACATCCTGTGCCATCACAATATCTGGCACATGTGCTTTTACCAGTTTCTTTGGTCATCGAGATTTCTTGTCCTCATTATGTCAAATCTCATAAACTTTACAAATCTATGACTTTCATGTCAAAAAAAAATCATGTTTCCCTTTTTCCACCTTTTATGATTTCTTCACTTCCAAAGGAATAACGATGAGCTCTTTCTGATTTCCTGAACCATGAACAATTTTACGAATAAAAACCAAGTCCAGTAATCAATGAACTTTTCGAAACCAATCCGTAAATCATATATGAAGAACTAGTACCAGCATTGTTAACTCCCTTGATAACAGGATATTTTGTTCCCGTTTTCTTTTGATTTCACAATCACTAACTTCTTCTCCTCTTAATTTTTCGTCTAAATTTCCACGTACTTTAAGCACACCTTTTAGTGACGAGATTTCTCCATACTGATGAAGAAGCACAGTCGAGCCAAATCTATCCTCGATATTTGTCGAACAACTGTCCAAATTTCAAATTCGGGTCAACGGTTCGTATATGTACACTCCTCACTTAACCGATGCTTAACACATTATGACCCAAGCTGGGTTAAGTCAATGAATTCAGCCCTGTTGTGCTCCAACGGACTACCAACCACTAAATTAGCGAGAAAAAAAATTTGAAACGTGACAGAAAGGTGCTTATCCTTTTTTGCCAAACGAAGATGGTTTCCATGAATCTTATTCAATTATGATATTTGGTTGATGTAAAAATACTGTGCATGTCGAAGAGCAAATTGAAACATCTATTTGCACAGCCTACCAATCACAGTAATAATCTAGTAGAAGCCATACACAGTTTTCTGAAAATAAAGAACAGCATAACTTCCTTTGCTAATGTAGAATTCGTGAGTTCTGGAAGTATATCCACAAAATGAAACCACTACTATGGTGCCAACGATTCTATTTTTGCGAAAAATCCCTTAAACACTGGTCGGTCATGATTTGAAGGGGTTTGGACTGGTAAAAAATGATCTGGATTAGTCACGGTAAAATGATGAAATGTTTGTCGTCCACCAATTCCTTTAGGACACACCATGCATTCAACTTTATTAAGCATCGTAAAGATGGTTAAATGTATATTTTGCTTATAAAATTACTTACGGTGACATACTGATAGACTAAGTTAGTATTTTTGATCTGTCGACCTCAGAAGGATAAGAGCTTGGTCAGGCCGAGGGGCAAATCGAACAAACGAACTAGGCAAGTTTCTCTTTCCACTGCACTAGATGGGCTTTTGAATTCATGCAAAGCGATTTTCGATAACCGCTTCCGATGAAATTGTTTGCTGAATGCGCCCCAGAATCTCACGAAAATTTACTTTGTCATTTTTCATGCAAAGATGTTCCCATCAACGTCAATATTCTTTCCATTGTGGTAGCCATCGTTTGAAGAGCAGATGGTCCAAATCGTTACCGTCACAAGTTCGCTTGTGTGCATGTGTGCGTGTGCTGGTCTAAGTGTGTATGAAGAAACACAATCATCTAGCCGTACACATAACCTACTTGTGAATGATCGGCCGACTTTTGATCACACCGCTGGCTAACGGATTAAGTGACGACAAAACGCAAGCACCATGACTCTCTCACTGTTGGTTATTCAATTTGGAGGAATAAGTTTAAAAAAAACAAATCGAATCCAATAGTTCTTCTGAAGACTACGGCGTTTTTTCCTCCATTCTACGCTTTAGAACATATACTGGTCAAAGTTCGCAATCAGAACTCACTACGCCTTTTGATGAAAAAAGACGAAGTTCGCCAGGTTCTGAGAATCCTTCGAACTCAAGCCTGGCATTTTTTAGCACGTTCAAGGTCGCAGAGTGCAATGAGCTACCACTTTGAACAGGACCAATGAGAAATACTGATTCGTAAATAAAATGATCGAGTTTTTGATGTTACTAACCTTAAATGTTCCATTTTATGCAAGTGATTTCTCTGAAAGTAATCATCCAACAAATGTTCAAACAACATTCTTTCCTACCGCACTCCTATCTACACTTCAAAAATGTTTCCATAGCTGTTATTTACTTCAAAATGTAGCTCCTAAGTGTCGCTTTCAAAAAGGTTACTTTCCAACGTCCACTACCAAAACAAAAAAAACTTTTTTGTCTAAAAAACTACAGTGGCTAAGTGATATGCACAAGAAACCTCTTCTGATCATTTTAGAAACAAGTTTCTTGCCCTTGCAAAAAAAAAACCTTGAAGTTTCTTTTATCAACGCTGGCTGTCATAAAGTCGATATGTATCCTGATAAACCTGACGATTCAAATACGCCTTCGGTAACAACTTAGCGAACCAAAAATGGTGTAGAATAACTTGGCGACTTTTTCTGGACATGATTAAAAAAAATCTGTTGAAGCCAACGAGTAGGTTTCTAGAGCTCTAATAATAAATCTATGTGATTACGATAACGGATATATTTGAAAATTTTCGGGTTTTTTTAGAAGGTCCCTCATATTTTCGCCGAGAAAACCTCCCAGTCACCATGTGATGACACCTGTCGCGATTGCGGCTGGCGATAGTGCGCGACAATTTCGCTGATGATTCCAAGGCGATTTGTGATCGTATCATCATCGTCTGCTGTCGTTCAATCCGTCAAAAATTCGACGCCATCATCTACAGGTGCTCATTCAACTGATCGTCAACACTGATAGCTACAACAGACACAAAGCGATTAATCTTCCCTTCAGGAGCCGTCGAACCATCGTTGTGCTGTTGTTCAGTAACACGTAGAAAAACAATACAACAAAAATGACAACGATTCGCTAATCCTCGAGAAATGAAGTGAGCATAATGACTATGGGTGATGTTGGTTAGCGTCATGGAGTGTACCATCATAATCATGATCCGTTTTCATATCTACTTAGGGATCGACTGCGGTCATCACGCGCTGGTATTGTAGTAGTTGACCTCCACATTAGTGCTCTATCTACTGAAAATCCGATAGAGATGACTGATCGAGTGGTGAAGGAAGGAAGGAAGGACGTGGTCGCCTAAGGCAAAAGAAGAGCAAGCAGCTGTATTCATTACTGTCGCACCACTTCGCGTTGCACTACAAATCTGTCATTAACAGCTTGGTAAAGACTACCTAGCTCTATGTTATTCATAACTTTTTTAAAATGGAAATACGGAATAGTTCTCAATCATAGTCGCATTAATTTGTATTTTTCTCTTGTGATTTCTAGAGAAGAACTAGCTCGTGGGATGTCGGCATGAGTTAATCGCATAAGAACAGTTTCAATCTTGGCGCTTTTCATTCTCACCTTTCTCTCTCCTTCTTTTTCACACGAATGCATCTCCTTAGGGCTCTTAAGGCACAACCATAGCACTAAACTACAACATTAAATTACTATAGAATTACTATCAGCACGTCCCAGTGGGGTCCACGCCATGGGAATTCTTTTGCTATATTTTGAAAAAAAATTATTGCTTATAAACAATACGTTTCTTATCAAACATTAGTCATTTTCAAAATTTTGAATGGTGAATAAACTCACGTTGCTCTTCTCCCAATAGACCTTTGCGGAATCGACGACAAATTTCTGTTGTGAACTTTTTTTTTCACGACGATCAATGGAATGCTTCCGGATCCCATATGACTAGCTGTCATTGTCCTTTTATCCAAGCACAGGTCTTTTTTTCCATTGTCGTTCTTCTAAGGCTTTTCTTCTTCACAAAGCACGATATGTGCTGCATAGACCAGATGTTATGCGGTCAACTTCTCAATGATGAATTGGCCGTTGATCGTCGACGTCAAAACGATCGCATCATCACTACAGGAACGAGCCATTCAAAGGACTTGTTTTTGTGTTCGGATGAGTTCTTGTAACCCCAGCACATTCAAATTCGGATGAGTTTGTTTACTTCAAAACATGAATATGATCACTGTACTTAATACGATTTGAAGGAGATCCTATGAGTGTTTTCTTGAACACTTACTCATAAATTTCAGCCAGCGAGCTAGATATTCAATGAGAAATGTTGAGTTCTAAATCCCCAGCTTTTCGGTATCAATTTTTCCGTTAGAGACCGAGGAATAAATAACCAATGTCGACCTATGGTATACGTAAATTTCGTGCGCTGTTGAAAGCTACGATAGTCTGGAAACGACAAGTGATGGACCACCCACCTCAACGTCGCTTCATCAGAAAACAATCCTCTTCATATTCGTTACGGTAACGGGCTTTCAAGTGCAATGCTAACGTTTCTTCACTAGATGGTGTGAACATAGCACTCAACCGTGAGCCGACATACGCATTGTGCAGCAAACACTTCTATACAAAGCTCGAGGATACGGTAGATAATAATGCATACATTGAAAACTTTGTCAAAGCGGATAATGATAGATCGTAAGCAGACTTTATGAAAAATATGAATAGAAAGATCGCTTAGGAATGAAATCGTACGTACGTCGATGGTCGTCATGAAATTCTATCTTTTGTAGAAAATTTCATCCATAGCTGAGTTTTAACAAATCAAAATAGATGTTTAGTCACCTTGAAATTTCACTGACTGCAAAAACGCCATGTCCGCTTTGGCGCAGTCGTCAAGAGAAACAGCAACTTGTTCCAGGTCCCATCATAACGTCTTGAAGTATCAGTCATAGGCGTAGCAAATCTCTTATGTAGATTTTTTCGGGGGTAAATCTTAACACTGACACTTGATTGATTAGAACAAAAATCGTCAATTGTTCACTGCCACCCCCAGCTCTCTTCACTTCCATTCAGTTTAGGCGCAGTCCCTGATGATAAAAAAAAACGTCTGTTCTCTTCACATTCACTACGAACGTGAGATTTCACATAAAGACTGTAAATCATATAGACATAATCTATTTGTGCAAACAAGTGGTGCTCGTGTGTTTGTGCGCTGAGTTATTCACACTATAAGAAGGTCTAACAGACGTCATCATCTCATAGAAATCGTAGTGTCTCTTGTAGACGTTAAGCTGTCAGCTGTACACACTGAAAACGGTGTTAATCATATCGGTAAATATTATTCAGCAGCTGATCATTAGGGTCGATTGCTTGTTTTATCGTTTTCGGACGAATGCTACCGCTGGAAATCATTGCAGCACCTAATGCAATAATAGAACAGTAGCAGCACTATCTCAAACTGGTGTAGGAGACTGGCAGGGTGGAGCAACACGATTTCTCTCTGATCATATCTGTAAAAAGTGTTCGAAGTGTCTCTGTTTTGATTTTAAGGAGAAGAATGTCAACATTGTTCATTTTTAAATCCGAAGACAAAAACCTAGTAGTTATCCTTTTTGTTGTTGACAACTATAAAACATTGTACAATAAAGTTCGAACGAGAGTACGAATATGCTCGTAAGCTGTCTATCTAGTTTTTGTACAAAACCTCGATGTCAATAGCACTAATGAGAGAAGTAGTAACAAAAGCCACGAAATCAATAAGAGCTGCACAAACCAAGTGTCTAAATCGTTTCAAAAGTTCAAAGGGATATAACGATGATACAAAGAGGAATCGTTTTTCTCTTCAATACGTGAGAAATCGGGAGCATGAAAATCCTGGAACATCATGCAAAACTACCTCGACTGACGAACCACGTCCTTCAAGGTAGTGCTGCATGATGCTACTGGCAACATGGCTCTAGTTTCGCTCATAAGTAGTACCTCAGTGAAAAAATTTGTAGAAGTACAGCAACCACTGAAAATTTGAAAAGTTCGTTAAGAAGCGGCTAGATTCGTCCCAAAACAGTATACCAACCGACCTAGATCAGTAGTGCGTCAGTGTTTCATGCTCTGTGACGTAATGTGTCAATAACGGTAGTAGTACTGGCATCATTCATGGAAAGTATTTTAGCACAGCTACTGACAAGTATTGCTACCGCCTTCGTAGCTCTGGTGTCGTACTGCCGCCGACATACCATGATACAGTTGCACAAACATGACTTTTGCAAATTGACAAAATACGGTAAAAATTCATGAATCTCCATCGTACTTTTCATGTGTATTCACGACGGCTGTGGTCCTATACTTGTCATTTGAACTCAACTAGTCGTACTGCTACAGTACGAGTCCAGTTGACACTAATACAATTCTTAGCACAACACCACCAAGCACTGCCAATGCTTCCTTGCTATCAGTAACGACCACACAAAATGAACTGAATGATATTGTCGGTGTGTTTGATGAGAGACACATAAAAACTTAAAGCTATTATCGTCTTTATAACAAAACAAACAGACAATGACACATACAGACAGATAAACGGATAAAGAGGTACACAAATGGTCAGACAAGAAAGAAGAATGACAACGAACTCCGAATCATACCCTTTCATGCTGTTGACAATTATTCCACCACCTCAGAATCTTTTCCTGATTGTTCTGCTTCCTCCTCTTTCCTTCCAATCTTTTCAATTTATTAAAACTATCCATATTAAAGTAGACATTGTTGTTCTTGACACAGAGAGTACAATATTCAGTATTACCGAGAAGTACATGATCTTGGTACTAAACAAAAACTTCTAGCGAATGGCAGCAAAGAAATGCTGAAAAAAACTAAATTGGTGGAAAAAAGTAGGCAAGGTTGTTAAATAACAAGAGAAGCCGATATTTCCTCATGCATTCAATATATAATCAGTAAATAAACATTTTTGAGAAGTGCTACCCAGTGGTCAGCCATAGCAACGCAATGTAAGCTGGACGCCCTTTGAGAATGTAAAAACAAACAAAAGGATGAAGTATGAAGCGCTTGACATTGATGTGCCTCATAATGATGTCATGCATTCATAGCACTAGAGAGGTAATTGACTGTATACCTTACCTATACAATAACTTGTAGTGGGCACTTCCCGATGTACCGAGCCAATGTTTCTAGCCTCCGAGACAAGTCTGGTACCGATTTCCTACCTACCGAAGAATGAAGGAGCTGGTTTGCATGGAATATAGGATCGAATCGTCGAGCATATATAAATTATTGAGTACTTCTCTCTAGACCGTCACATGAATCCTAATCAAGAACAAAATTAAAAGAAAAGCAATAAGGGTAGTTATCGTACAGAATCTTCTGAGACAACTAGGTCCCTTTAAGGAAACTTTCCCTTTTCACTCCATAACGACCATTATCAGCAGCGCTATCCTCATCACTTGGCAATTCTTTCATCTACTCATTCCAGAGCTTGCTTGTTGTTTTCTTTTCCGCATTTTTACTCGTTTTACAAATTCATAGCACATGCACGATGTCGTGTAAAAGTGACATTTGTTCTTTTTGTTATTAGAAAGTTTGTATCATACCCACTATAAAACTATTCTACAAAATACTAAAGCAGAGCAAAAAACCCTTTTCTGAGTCGTGGATTCATTTTTCTTTCATTCTTCCCTCATCACTTTGTCATTTTATTCAGTTTTCTTTTTTTATACGAATCAATTTTATAGCCACCACGAATACAGTGGTCTTCACTAGTCCTCAATCATTTCCGTTAAAATGATTCTGCCTGCCTGAGCCATATACGGCTCACATTTGTTGCACTGTTCTATAATCATCTTCTATAGCTATTTAATCTGTTCTTACCAACTAAATTTGTAGATCAGAAAACTGGAATATAAAATAGAAAACAATGCAAAACTCGAAGAACTTGCGTTGTTACCAGCGTTTTAAGGACATCATCGTTCTTAATCTGTGACAAAAATTTCTAAGCGAAAAAAAATTTTCACTGGCATAAATAAACGATTCTTGACCACTATCTTTTTATAAGAGTACGTCCGGCGCAGTGGTCGGAGGCGCCCTGCAATACACGTGGAATCGATCCCCTCGCCCACGGCGCATCAAGCCTTCCATCCCTCCGGAGTCGGTAAATTGGTAACAGACTTCTCTGGAAGGATAACAGCACTGGCTCGATACATCGGTAGGCCACCCCGAGTTATTGTAAAGGCCAGATATGGATTCAGTCATCTCCAAACGATACTTAATGAAGTCGAATGCATGCCGCATCTCTCAGAGACTGATCAACGCCGAGAGCTTTTTAGGTTTTATCTTTTTATAGCTTGCTTTATGTTATAATTGTTTAGTGTGGATTTCTTCTTGAGCCTCTTTGCAGTCCAACATTATCAACAACAGAAAACAAATTCGAAAACGAAACCGCATGAGGTGACTCGGAACAAGCTCTCACAAATAGTTGAGCCAAATTTTGAGTAGAAAATTAGGGTGATGATCTATTAAAGTGGAATAAGCACTGTACTATTTTAATAGCATAATTCCTCAACTAGCTAGACCTTCCATTGTTTTCGTTAGTCTGACGATTTCATTAACGGTGAAATCTTCGCGCGAAATCAATCGTTCCTTGTCGCTTATCTGCTATTACAATCGCATTGCGATACTATCATATGGTGAATTTATTCACTGTCAAGCCACAATTGACAGCTGGCTGATTGGCGATTTGATCGCATTGCGTCGCGACCGCGATTGCAGACACCGGCGTTCGCGCGCGAAAAACTCGACTCAACTCACACGTCCTGGCGGACAGGTCAGCCGAAAATTTAAAACCTGTCTGTCTTGGTGTGTCATTGATAAACATCGCTACCGTAATTCAACGAGGTTAGTAGATGGACGCTAGTATCTACCATAATAAATAATGAACACCGTAATCAGGTTACGACGACGGTGGCAATTTCGAAATTGTTGATGGATGTCGCAGTAAAATTCGTACGCGACAAAGTCGGCGATACTAAATTTTTACCAAAACTGCGCATAACGTATAAAGACGCAGATCATATTTAATCCAACACGCCCCAGTTAGGATGCATGATAGCCATTTTGAAAAAAGTATTCCAGTTGCGCCACAATATTGATTTGTTCAATCATTCATTATCGATTAGAATCCACTCCATGTACATATGCTGTCTCTGCAAGCGTGTTCAAAATGAGATTCAAAAGGTCCGGATGAACTTAAACGAAGCTAAAAACTTCTTCCTACTAGAATTTCTCGGCGCATTTAAGTTATAGCAAGCGTTTTTACGAAAGCTTAGTAAATAGTTAACCACAAATCAATAAAGCAATTGCTTTTTTTCTCTTATAGATAATATCAACACCATATACGAAGTCTTTCCAGTCATTTAAAAAAAATTAATTAAACCAGTCAGTTTTTTCCTTCCCTGACAGCCATATTGAACAATACGGTAAGTCGTACTGTAATACTTATTATGGTAGCCAGTCATTGCCAAATAATTAAAGCCGCCTGAGCTTTTCACTGCTTTCATTTCATAGATATGTGAAAACTTGAAAAGATGTCCAGTAGAAATCACATACTTAACCTTTTTTCTGGATTATACAGCCCGGACCGAACACCGCCGTGTTCTTTGCCAGTAAATCCGGTCGGTCGACGTTTTCTCCACTGGCTAGCTAATGCCACCTGAAGAACGCGTATTGTGTTGGTCGGCAATAAGCCTCCATTCGTGAATTCTTTGACCCGAAAGCTTAACTGGGCTTTCGGTGATGGCTTGCCGTTCCTAATCCAAGCGTTCTTACTTGTGACTTTCTATCCAACTACATATGATTCCAATTTTTTTAAGCTACCGTAGTCATTAGAAGTCCTTTGAAGTGATGGTAATGTTATTTCTAATCAACGCTTCATCATTTCAATCATCCAATCAACCATTACCATTTAACCATCAGTGGTGAGAACATCCTGTGCCATCACAATATCTGGCACATGTGCTTTTACCAGTTTCTTTGGTCATCGAGATTTCTTGTCCTCATTATGTCAAATCTCATAAACTTTACAAATCTATGACTTTCATGTCAAAAAAAAATCATGTTTCCCTTTTTCCACCTTTTATGATTTCTTCACTTCCAAAGGAATAACGATGAGCTCTTTCTGATTTCCTGAACCATGAACAATTTTACGAATAAAAACCAAGTCCAGTAATCAATGAACTTTTCGAAACCAATCCGTAAATCATATATGAAGAACTAGTACCAGCATTGTTAACTCCCTTGATAACAGGATATTTTGTTCCCGTTTTCTTTTGATTTCACAATCACTAACTTCTTCTCCTCTTAATTTTTCGTCTAAATTTCCACGTACTTTAAGCACACCTTTTAGTGACGAGATTTCTCCATACTGATGAAGAAGCACAGTCGAGCCAAATCTATCCTCGATATTTGTCGAACAACTGTCCAAATTTCAAATTCGGGTCAACGGTTCGTATATGTACACTCCTCACTTAACCGATGCTTAACACATTATGACCCAAGCTGGGTTAAGTCAATGAATTCAGCCCTGTTGTGCTCCAACGGACTACCAACCACTAAATTAGCGAGAAAAAAAATTTGAAACGTGACAGAAAGGTGCTTATCCTTTTTTGCCAAACGAAGATGGTTTCCATGAATCTTATTCAATTATGATATTTGGTTGATGTAAAAATACTGTGCATGTCGAAGAGCAAATTGAAACATCTATTTGCACAGCCTACCAATCACAGTAATAATCTAGTAGAAGCCATACACAGTTTTCTGAAAATAAAGAACAGCATAACTTCCTTTGCTAATGTAGAATTCGTGAGTTCTGGAAGTATATCCACAAAATGAAACCACTACTATGGTGCCAACGATTCTATTTTTGCGAAAAATCCCTTAAACACTGGTCGGTCATGATTTGAAGGGGTTTGGACTGGTAAAAAATGATCTGGATTAGTCACCTAAATTAGCGAGAAAAAAAAATTCGAAACGTGACAGAAAGGTGCTTATCCTTTTTTGCCAAACGAAGATGGTTTCCATGAATCTTATTCAATTATGATATTTGGTTGATGTAAAAATACTGTGCATGTCGAAGAGCAAATTGAAACATCTATTTGCACAGCCTACCAATCACAGTAATAATCTAGTAGAAGCCATACACAGTTTTCTGAAAATAAAGAACAGCATAACTTCCTTTGCTAATGTAGAATTCGTGAGTTCTGGAAGTATATCCACAAAATGAAACCACTACTATGGTGCCAACGATTCTATTTTTGCGAAAAATCCCTTAAACACTGGTCGGTCATGATTTGAAGGGGTTTGGACTGGTAAAAAATGATCTGGATTAGTCACGGTAAAATGATGAAATGTTTGTCGTCCACCAATTCCTTTAGGACACACCATGCATTCAACTTTATTAAGCATCGTAAAGATGGTTAAATGTATATTTTGCTTATAAAATTACTTACGGTGACATACTGATAGACTAAGTTAGTATTTTTGATCTGTCGACCTCAGAAGGATAAGAGCTTGGTCAGGCCGAGGGGCAAATCGAACAAACGAACTAGGCAAGTTTCTCTTTCCACTGCACTAGATGGGCTTTTGAATTCATGCAAAGCGATTTTCGATAACCGCTTCCGATGAAATTGTTTGCTGAATGCGCCCCAGAATCTCACGAAAATTTACTTTGTCATTTTTCATGCAAAGATGTTCCCATCAACGTCAATATTCTTTCCATTGTGGTAGCCATCGTTTGAAGAGCAGATGGTCCAAATCGTTACCGTCACAAGTTCGCTTGTGTGCATGTGTGCGTGTGCTGGTCTAAGTGTGTATGAAGAAACACAATCATCTAGCCGTACACATAACCTACTTGTGAATGATCGGCCGACTTTTGATCACACCGCTGGCTAACGGATTAAGTGACGACAAAACGCAAGCACCATGACTCTCTCACTGTTGGTTATTCAATTTGGAGGAATAAGTTTAAAAAAAACAAATCGAATCCAATAGTTCTTCTGAAGACTACGGCGTTTTTTCCTCCATTCTACGCTTTAGAACATATACTGGTCAAAGTTCGCAATCAGAACTCACTACGCCTTTTGATGAAAAAAGACGAAGTTCGCCAGGTTCTGAGAATCCTTCGAACTCAAGCCTGGCATTTTTTAGCACGTTCAAGGTCGCAGAGTGCAATGAGCTACCACTTTGAACAGGACCAATGAGAAATACTGATTCGTAAATAAAATGATCGAGTTTTTGATGTTACTAACCTTAAATGTTCCATTTTATGCAAGTGATTTCTCTGAAAGTAATCATCCAACAAATGTTCAAACAACATTCTTTCCTACCGCACTCCTATCTACACTTCAAAAATGTTTCCATAGCTGTTATTTACTTCAAAATGTAGCTCCTAAGTGTCGCTTTCAAAAAGGTTACTTTCCAACGTCCACTACCAAAACAAAAAAAACTTTTTTGTCTAAAAAACTACAGTGGCTAAGTGATATGCACAAGAAACCTCTTCTGATCATTTTAGAAACAAGTTTCTTGCCCTTGCAAAAAAAAAACCTTGAAGTTTCTTTTATCAACGCTGGCTGTCATAACGATATGTATCCTGATAAACCTGACGATTCAAATACGCCTTCGGTAACAACTTAGCGAACCAAAAATGGTGTAGAATAACTTGGCGACTTTTTCTGGACATGATTAAAAAAAATCTGTTGAAGCCAACGAGTAGGTTTCTAGAGCTCTAATAATAAATCTATGTGATTACGATAACGGATATATTTGAAAATTTTCGGGTTTTTTTAGAAGGTCCCTCATATTTTCGCCGAGAAAACCTCCCAGTCACCATGTGATGACACCTGTCGCGATTGCGGCTGGCGATAGTGCGCGACAATTTCGCTGATGATTCCAAGGCGATTTGTGATCGTATCATCATCGTCTGCTGTCGTTCAATCCGTCAAAAATTCGACGCCATCATCTACAGGTGCTCATTCAACTGATCGTCAACACTGATAGCTACAACAGACACAAAGCGATTAATCTTCCCTTCAGGAGCCGTCGAACCATCGTTGTGCTGTTGTTCAGTAACACGTAGAAAAACAATACAACAAAAATGACAACGATTCGCTAATCCTCGAGAAATGAAGTGAGCATAATGACTATGGGTGATGTTGGTTAGCGTCATGGAGTGTACCATCATAATCATGATCCGTTTTCATATCTACTTAGGGATCGACTGCGGTCATCACGCGCTGGTATTGTAGTAGTTGACCTCCACATTAGTGCTCTATCTACTGAAAATCCGATAGAGATGACTGATCGAGTGGTGAAGGAAGGAAGGAAGGACGTGGTCGCCTAAGGCAAAAGAAGAGCAAGCAGCTGTATTCATTACTGTCGCACCACTTCGCGTTGCACTACAAATCTGTCATTAACAGCTTGGTAAAGACTACCTAGCTCTATGTTATTCATAACTTTTTTAAAATGGAAATACGGAATAGTTCTCAATCATAGTCGCATTAATTTGTATTTTTCTCTTGTGATTTCTAGAGAAGAACTAGCTCGTGGGATGTCGGCATGAGTTAATCGCATAAGAACAGTTTCAATCTTGGCGCTTTTCATTCTCACCTTTCTCTCTCCTTCTTTTTCACACGAATGCATCTCCTTAGGGCTCTTAAGGCACAACCATAGCACTAAACTACAACATTAAATTACTATAGAATTACTATCAGCACGTCCCAGTGGGGTCCACGCCATGGGAATTCTTTTGCTATATTTTGAAAAAAAATTATTGCTTATAAACAATACGTTTCTTATCAAACATTAGTCATTTTCAAAATTTTGAATGGTGAATAAACTCACGTTGCTCTTCTCCCAATAGACCTTTGCGGAATCGACGACAAATTTCTGTTGTGAACTTTTTTTTTCACGACGATCAATGGAATGCTTCCGGATCCCATATGACTAGCTGTCATTGTCCTTTTATCCAAGCACAGGTCTTTTTTTCCATTGTCGTTCTTCTAAGGCTTTTCTTCTTCACAAAGCACGATATGTGCTGCATAGACCAGATGTTATGCGGTCAACTTCTCAATGATGAATTGGCCGTTGATCGTCGACGTCAAAACGATCGCATCATCACTACAGGAACGAGCCATTCAAAGGACTTGTTTTTGTGTTCGGATGAGTTCTTGTAACCCCAGCACATTCAAATTCGGATGAGTTTGTTTACTTCAAAACATGAATATGATCACTGTACTTAATACGATTTGAAGGAGATCCTATGAGTGTTTTCTTGAACACTTACTCATAAATTTCAGCCAGCGAGCTAGATATTCAATGAGAAATGTTGAGTTCTAAATCCCCAGCTTTTCGGTATCAATTTTTCCGTTAGAGACCGAGGAATAAATAACCAATGTCGACCTATGGTATACGTAAATTTCGTGCGCTGTTGAAAGCTACGATAGTCTGGAAACGACAAGTGATGGACCACCCACCTCAACGTCGCTTCATCAGAAAACAATCCTCTTCATATTCGTTACGGTAACGGGCTTTCAAGTGCAATGCTAACGTTTCTTCACTAGATGGTGTGAACATAGCACTCAACCGTGAGCCGACATACGCATTGTGCAGCAAACACTTCTATACAAAGCTCGAGGATACGGTAGATAATAATGCATACATTGAAAACTTTGTCAAAGCGGATAATGATAGATCGTAAGCAGACTTTATGAAAAATATGAATAGAAAGATCGCTTAGGAATGAAATCGTACGTACGTCGATGGTCGTCATGAAATTCTATCTTTTGTAGAAAATTTCATCCATAGCTGAGTTTTAACAAATCAAAATAGATGTTTAGTCACCTTGAAATTTCACTGACTGCAAAAACGCCATGTCCGCTTTGGCGCAGTCGTCAAGAGAAACAGCAACTTGTTCCAGGTCCCATCATAACGTCTTGAAGTATCAGTCATAGGCGTAGCAAATCTCTTATGTAGATTTTTTCGGGGGTAAATCTTAACACTGACACTTGATTGATTAGAACAAAAATCGTCAATTGTTCACTGCCACCCCCAGCTCTCTTCACTTCCATTCAGTTTAGGCGCAGTCCCTGATGATAAAAAAAAACGTCTGTTCTCTTCACATTCACTACGAACGTGAGATTTCACATAAAGACTGTAAATCATATAGACATAATCTATTTGTGCAAACAAGTGGTGCTCGTGTGTTTGTGCGCTGAGTTATTCACACTATAAGAAGGTCTAACAGACGTCATCATCTCATAGAAATCGTAGTGTCTCTTGTAGACGTTAAGCTGTCAGCTGTACACACTGAAAACGGTGTTAATCATATCGGTAAATATTATTCAGCATGTATGATCACTTGTTTAGTGATCATTGATTCACACAGAAAACAAAAAGTAGAAAAAATAACAAAATAAAGGCGCAAGCCCACCCATAGAGAGTAGAATACTCTATGCAGGTGACCTTATCACCTAGAAAAATAGTTTACTCTTCGTATAAGATCGATTTGTTGATAAATAGTGACTTATTAGAAAGTCGACCTTAGGAGAAATCAGAATATGAAAAAAAAATGTTGAAAACAACAAGGCCTTATTTGCGATCCATAGCTAGTTTCTCTTCGATCTGAACGTTCTAAGAAATAAATATAAAAAAAATACTACTACTATAAAATGGACCACAGTAGATTCCAATAAGGTAAAAGGGAATCCGTTTTCACTGCGTAAGGTGCTAAAACATTCTAAACTGCTCACGCATGCCACAGCACCACCTGTTAATCCACTTAATCACCAACTAACTCAGGATAGGTTTCGTGAATTCCCATTCGTTCTCTTCACAAATTAAAGCTTCTGTTTGGGATTTCGGTCGTTTGAGGGAAACGAAGAACATACTTTTGGGAAAGGGATCTGCACTTTCACTGTTCATGGCAGTGCGGTAGTAAAGAGAGCAAGCAGTTTGGCGAGTTGTTCTGGTGGCATAGAACTGTCAAAACACTACTATTAGGCTAATAATTCTTCTTCTACTCTCTTTTGTCCACAAACATAATACGTTTACCAAATGAAAAATGGAAAAATGGACTTCGCGGATGACCTGGTTGCTTCAGCCATGCAAGTCATCCTCTTTCGTCATCATCTTGTTTTAATAGAATGGTGACTATTATTGCTGTTGGTTGTCGGTCACAAATGAAGGCGATAATCGTTACGGATCCAAATAATTATGACACTTTCCTCACTCCCTATTAATCATCACATATGTTAACCGAACATATGTGCACAACGCTATCAACGAGTCGCGTGTTAGTCATAATCGTGACGTTACCATAAGCTGGGCTCTGACTTAGAATGCAATCACATCTGAAATCCACACACCTTCTAGAGTACACCACAAGGACTTTTGTCGCTTCGTTTCAAGACCGTGTAAAGAGCTCTGAAATTGATATTCCACACCCGCCAGTTGAAAATCCGAAAGCCACTACTTCTAGAGGTAAAGTTAACCATAAGGAAATTTTCATCACAGAACAAGTTAAGCGTACTGAAATTTATGAGCAACGAATAATCGTTACGTTCTTCAGATATAAAAGGTGCTTTTTCTCCTGCATTCTGCATCAATAATAAAGAATATTTTCAACATCATAGTCGATTTCCAAACGCGCGTGTGGCGCAGTGGTCGGAGGGGCCCTGCAACACACAGGTGGAATCGGTCCCCGCGCCTGTGGCTTACCTAGCCTTCCATCCCTTCTGGGTCGGCAAATTGGTATCAGACTTGTCTCGCAGGATAGCAGCACTGGCTCGATACATCGGTAGGCCACCGTGAGTGATTGTGAAGGGCAGATATGCATTCAATCACCTCCAACGATAATGAAATCGAATGCATTGCGCATCCGTAAGGGAATGATCGGTGCCGAGAGCTTTATCCTTTTATCCTCTCATAGTCGAGTTCCACCACTTCGCTCCAAAATTTATCAGATCAAATTCCACCTAGTCGGTAGAGCAGAGGATCGTTGCATGCAACCGATCAGATTTTTTTTCTTCTCCACGAAAACAACCAAATCGCAAGAAAGCGGTGAACAAATAACGGCTGATACGCTTAAACCAACGATTTTAGTGCATGGATGTAGGAAATGAAACAAAAGTAGCTGCACCTTCCCTTTTACAAGAAGGAAATTGATTAACGAAAAAATGTTTAGGTAAACTACTTTGCACCTCCAATCCCATACAATATTGTAAAGTGAAACAGAAGGTTGAGTGATACAGAAAAACCCACAATTTTAAAAAACCGGATTTTTCTCTAACACTTTTTTTTTTTGGAAAACCTAATACTTGATACTTGATACTTGAACGACCCATCTTCACTGGTTGTGAGGGCCCCATCATTATCACCATTTTTTGAAGATTTTCTGATTAAACCATTGCGGTTTCCTGGAATTCCGAGGTCAGTCTGGCCAAAGTCTGTCCCAGATCGTCACCACGACAGGCAGTCGCAGTCCTTGTGGATCACAGGGAGATTTACTAGCATGCGATTTTGATACCAAGACGATGGTGAATTCAGGTATTGGTTTACTCTTAGCTAGGCTTCTTGATGAAAACGCCGAAATCCTAATATCGCTATTAATAACCCTACACAAAATTCCACTAACCGGTCGGCTAGGATCATGGATTTTTTAATGATTGCATTTCCACTCTACGCCCTAATCTTCACACAAAATAAAACTATCTTTAGAGAATTTAAATGAATTAAATGCTCATACATAGATGGGAAGGCTAATAGAGTAAATATTATGCTATAAAGACATTACAGTATACTAAGGATGAATCAACGTTTTCTAACCTCATCGGCCTTTTTGCGTCTACAATAAGTTACCGTTATCTTTGATGGCCACCTTACCCTAACATATGTGTGCGAACATAAAATCGACTAATAGTAAAGTTAATTTGAAGGATAGTTCCGGACCTGATCAACTCTATGAAAAGCACCACAGGGTGCAACTCTACCGATCGGTTTCAGTAATAATCAAAAGGCACTTTAGTGCTTTCTCATTAAAGACAATGAATGATATTCGTTTCAATAAAGTGCATATTTCTCGATCAAAAACACTTGATGAACATAATTTTTGCCAGTCATTAATGAGTTGAATTAAATTGAAGTTTCTTCAACATCCATTTATCTCGGTGAGCCTTCCATTTCTTTTTTTTTTTTTTTTTGAAGGCCAACAGCTGTTACTTAGTAGTCAACATTGGTATGTGAGACATGCATATGAGTTTACCGATGAATTCAAGTGTGCCTGTTGAACACGAATATCTCAAAAAGATATTGCCCTAAAATGGTCTTACGATTCTTGTGTAACCTTTTTCTTTCACGTTTTCCTTTGCAGTCTTAACATTAGTCTCCAGATTTATCACTTAATACCGTACTATGCATTTGGACGCGTGCCCTTACGAAATCTCAGCATTCCTCACCTTTAAACAATAGCGACTATTACATAGAGACAGTCTTCTATATGAAAAGAAAACGTTCGAGTGATCATCGTTTACTTAGTCGTAGTATTTTATTAGAACTTTATGATATATCAGATCCTTTTGGTCTCACTAATAAATGTATAGAAAACATAAACGATGATGGAAAATCAACGATCCCTCCCTCTATTAAACATCGTTCCACGTTCAGTTCATCTAACCGATCTAATGCGGTATGTTTTGAGTAGTTAACAAGGTGTACCATATGTGTATTGAATAGAATTATTAAAGGCACATGACAATGTCATCACTCTTAAAGGGACGGTCCTTTTAGACGCAACGCAGCCGCCCGTCGGCCTACGATAATTACTGAAATGGACACTGATTATAGGGCAGGTCAAAATGGACCGCGTTATGGAACGTTTTCGTACCTCCACTATTCTTTTACCAATTTCGACATGGAATTCGCCCGAAATAGCTCCTTACTGTGATCTGTCTTGTTTTCTATGATCATCACTGTAACCATAAGCTCACTCCTTATCACGTTCTGTCCTTATATCAATTCCTCTTTTATGGAAAATAGCTCTGTCGTAAAAATAAGCCAGCAACTAAATCCTTTAGCTGATCATTAACGCAAAGTACTCAAAGAATTATGAAACCGTAGTTCTATACCTATAGGACGAAATTTCTCAATTTTACCACAGTAGAAAATTCTCTCATTTTCGTTTGTACTCGTGTTTCATTGCATGATCGGACTCCAAGACTGGCCACATTGAAAATAAAACTTCCTAGGAAAGTTGGAAGTCTAGAGAGCACATTGATATCACTGAACTTCTCGACGTCGAACTACACACCGTAATTTGGAACGAATGGGAAAAAAAACCTGAGGCTGATAGTGTGAAATCTCACGACGATACCCTCAGAATGAGAACCGGTGTTGTCGAGGACCGCGATACCCCTGTGAAACCGCATCTCTTTTAATTTTACTCTTTCGCTCTTCTGTACTTTCTTGGTTGCATGATGCTAACGAGATCGAAATCACATTATCTGATAAATGTGGACTGTGAAATTTTTGGCTCGTCCAGTTTGCTGATACTCTTATTTTATTCGCCTGCTCATGGTCGGTTCGGCGATGATGAACTAAGAGACGAAGTCCCAAGGATGATGGATTCAATTTCATTCCCCGAATCGTTTCCAATGACCATCATCATAAAATTCAGCCGACCCCCTCTATCGCTTGTCGACAGCGAGGTCCGAGTTCCGAGTGTGGCTCTTAATAGGCGGGTGTGAACATCGCCATTCAACAGGCTATGGAGCGTGATGAAACCGTGCGATAAGCGATGCGAGACAGACTACTCCAGGAGAGCCACATACACTCAAATAACCCAGCCTTCGTTCACCACTGCCCAGATTCATTGACATGATAAGAAATCATACACATAAATACCGCATATCATGTAATTAGCAACGATGATGACGAGACTAGACAAGAAGATTTTGCTACCGTTAGACTGAAGGTGACATCCAGCCAGCAAAATTTTCGGAGCGAAGATATTATTTAGCCCAAGCACTGAACAAATAAAATTACAAAATGTTATGTATTTACTCGACGATGAATTCACTTTGCTCTATGTGGTTGCACCGTCTTCGGCCTCAGAATGTACGAAATGTGAGGAATATCACTAGTGTACGGAAATTCCAAGTCATCCAAACTCAAGTGTTAAGTTGAATGTAGAAGAAATATTTAAGATATAAAATCTTAGTTTGAGGCCAGATAAATATAAAAATTCCAGCAATACCATGGCCTTATTGGCTCAATATTAACCAATGCATAAGGATTCCACCGCGAAGGAAAAACCATTAATAATGAGAAGAACAGCAGATGAACTCCCTAACTTTGGACGATGCCATCTCGGTTGGATAGAATACACATCCTATGCCTATCCCAGGCTCCCATCTTGCTGAATCTACAGCAACTTTTGTTGTTCTAAACAACAATACATCCAGCATTTCACCTCCCAGTATTTACATTTTCACGTTCCAGCTTCATTTCATAAAACACAGCCATGAATTTCCTGGATCATTTTTCAATACGCCGACTCCATGCTCATCAAATGTGTCCTGTGCAACGTCTAGATCGTCATTCTTCGTCTAGACTTCTTCACATAATTTTCATTTAAACCACAATGCCCGTCATTCATACACTCGATTATTACGCGTGTGCATTTTGATCGAAATTATGCTAAATAGCTACCGCCATCACTTAATTACATCGTGCTCAACATTGAAAGCCACATTGTCGCTCAGCCCTCTTGGGAAGCTTCAACCTGATCCAGATGATATTAAACATAGATTTCCGACAGTAATTAAGAAATAGTGCAGACATGCTGATGCCATTTCGCCGTCGACTCCATGGAAATTCTCAAGAAAGAAGTTGATTAATAGAAAGATAAAGGCCAGTTGGAGCTGAAATCTTCCCCTTAACAACACCAGTATACCGATGCTACTCACCTCACTGCATGATTACACATTTCATAATGACGTCAATCGCAATGGCACTACAGCCGGATATTTTCGTGTTTCTAGATACTACAGTAGAATAACACTGAAAGTTCGGCTGATCGTTGAATGCATAAAAATGATATATGGATCTAGAAATCACACAGTAAAGAACGAAAGCGAAAATAATCGTGAGGACTCAGGACTCTTGTAGCAAACACAACTTAACTACCAAGTATTGGAAAGGTTTATCGGCCTCTTCTTGATATTCTGTAGAGCATAGCACTTCGTTATGGCTCAAAATGCTTTTTAAAGATTAATTACCTCACTAATTTTTAAAATATCAAAATAAAAAACTCTTAGTCCCTCGTCATCAATCGCGGCAGTCGTCCAACTAATCTATGCTATCTGTAGTACGCATGTCACCGCTCTTACAGCGGCTTCTTTCTCGATTTCACGGGTCAGCGCTTGCACCGAAACACATACCACCTGCACGCAAGTGCAGACAATTATCGTGGTCCCTAGAGGACTACGGTAGCCTTTACTTCTGCAGAGACGTTTGCTATATTGCAGGTAAATCAAGCTCCCAGAATCAGTGCCATATCGGACATGGATACTTCCAGTAAAAACAATGGTACAACATTGGAAATTCATTGGCCATTAGCTTACAGTAAATAAGTATGTTATATATTATCAAGATTAAACCAAGTATGAAAACAATTGAACAAAATCTATACTTAATCTATAAATTTATAACTGATTAGCAGATGAAGTACGTGACTGTAGACCTTTTGTTGGAATATGTAGAAATTCTTTAATTGTCTCACGTAATGAGCCACTACGACTAAGAGAATTCTTCGATGAAGCCAGTGATTCTTGTGAACCGATTGAAGGTTGTCGTGATGAATATCTTGATGAACACGATTCTAAATAACAATCGATTATATCTCCAATATAAAACCTCCTTCTGAGTCTCTTTCTTCGCTAAAAACATCAGGAACCGAATCCTTTCGTAACCTCCCGCTCCAGCCATTCATTTGACGAATTTGAACGACACCAATCTTGTAGTGCCATACTGGGAACTTAAAACAGCGTCTAGGAGAGGACTTGCTGAAGCAGGTCCCATTATGTTCAGTAACACTCCCTCCCTACTGATTACATACGTAATGTTTTCGTTAACACCATCAACTATAAACAGTGCAAGGGCACATGCTAATTCACCGACGCCTGCATCCACATATGGTAGCATCCACATTTGGCAGCTGCACAAACTTTGCAACATTATGCGATAAATCCATGTCCTCATCTCATCATCAACTTTTTTCCAGCCCGTTTCACTATTCTTTTGTACCATCAAAACATTGCGCAATTCACAAGAAACAGCTTAAGAAAAAGCGAATGTCATCACGACTATGTAATGGTCCATATAAACCGTTAAAGACACTCACTCGTTTACATTTAAACAGAATAATCACTGGAACTAGGAACTCAGTGAAAACGGAGACTAGGCACCAGTCACGTGTTTTTCTAGCCCAAATTCACTGGTAGAAAGTTAAGCCAACGAGACTTTCAGAAAATGTTCCACAATTCACCAACTGTGATTCGCGATTCGAAAACTAATACAACCGCTGAAATACAGCTATCACAGTACTATCCATTGGATTATATTAACGCTTCTAATTAGGAGGCTCAGCGTAATACTAACGTGAGACATACAAATGCTGCCCCCTCTTTCTCTCCTTTAATCCAACACAGTAAAACTCGTCCTAAAGCTACCTAAGTACATGTTTCGCATCTAATTAATCACTGCTCGCATTTGGGTACTAGTATTATTCGACTTCACTTCTTGATGAAGATCGATCAGTCGACAGTGTGTCTCAGCCTATGAGACACAGCAATAACGATTTCCATTTTGAATTAAGACTTAACATTTAGCTAAGTGATCACAACACCCAAACCGGACGGAATTGTGCTCCAAATACCCTTGTCCTAGAAGGTTCTAGACCAAAGATGTGTTCTAAAAATAACTTCGTTTATAAGTTTAATATAATGGATGTAGTGATATAAAAGGTAAATTAAAAGACCTGTGTGAGAAAAGAAACGTTATGACCTCAAAATGTGCCAGCTAGCTCTCCTTGAGATGTGACCAAAACCTCTACATTCCGTGGCTCATAGTAGATCCTCACCCCTCAAAGTTGTCGCATGTACGACTTTCCTTCACTGTTTATTCGTTTTATCAGACTCCCTCTCTGTCTGTATGTGCGTATTTCACATCGATTCAGTGCTAATCACGAAGTCTGAGCAAATAGATCGCATCAGCCGCAATTCAACAACTGCATCCAAAGCGCGACAACATCGAGCGATACTAGTCGCGTTTCACAAATGTAAGCGATTTTGTCTGGAAAGCATGTAAACATTGCACTTCAGATATTCGTCCATTAATGGAATGAAGGGATTGTCGCCGCCCAGCCTTTAGACTGGATCGTAAGGCCTGCTCTAGTAAGCAAATCTCCATATTCAGAGAAAGAAAGACAAGAAAAAAAAACGAAGGCAGGCGAATGACTGAACAACCAAACAAACCGAAATAGATCAACGGATGAGGCACGTCATCGTATTCTGAATAGCAGAGCCAATCAGCATAGTATTCATACGTATACCCAAGAAGATCATGAATTGTTGTGTCAACGCCTAAAAAATACAAGATACTTTCGTTCGAACTAAACAAATGACAATGTGATAATCCAGCATATAAAAAACCTCATTTTCCCCACAACTTAACAAGCGGAGACTTGACGTTTATATTTTATATATGTAACAATCACAGGTGGGCGCATGTCGCGCAGTGTTTGGAGGCACCACCGCGACACACACGTGGAATCGATCCCGGCGCCCGTGGCCCACCAAGCCTTCCATCCCTTCGGAGTCGACAAATTGGTACCAGACGTCTGGGAGGATAGCAGCACTGGCGCAATACATCGGTGGGCCATCTCGAGTCATTTTAAAGGCCAGATATTTAATGAAGTCGAATGCATAGCGCATCCCTCAAGGATTGATCAATGAGCACAGGATTTTTCTTCGTATAATATTAACTACTGTAAAAACTTCTTGCAGACATTAGCTAACTGTCATTGCACCTCCACAGACGTCCTTCTTTTATATTCAAAACGCTCAAATTGTTAAAATCTCAAATGGAAGAAATTTTATGTAAAGGCTCCATCATTGCTATCGTAGCAATCAATAGTGATCTGTTTGCCAGCCTTTAATGCACCCATCCTGTTTGCTTATCTTTTATACGTACCGAATGCTGTCAATACGTTAAGTGATATATCGTTAAGTATGCGTTTAGCACTATAAGAAATCCTGACACGGTGGTGTGTACGGTAGCGCCGCGCCGATTGACCGGTGTTAATCTATTTGCTAAAGCGCACCCGTTACTGTCAACACCAGCGGATAGCAAGCTAAACGCTAGTTCTAAGCGCGCCGTGCTACGTAGCGTGAAAGCTCGATCAGTGTAAATACAGCGCATTAATAGGAACGTAGTCGATTAACCTTAATTCAAATTATTTCATACCATTTATTTGCTCTTCAATTACAAGCTTTGTATCTCAACGTGAAGTAACGCTATTACGCACTAATCATTTACAACAATCTAAGCGAAAATTCACAGCTGACTAAAATCAAAGCAATTTTATAACCGAAAAAAGCGCTATCTCTCTTCATCTTCCTTATGTAGAATAATACTTTGTAGTGCACGTTCTTATTGTAATCTACTTACCATATTCCTCTATGAGAACTCGTACCATTTCCCGATCCTGATTTTGTGCAGCCAAATGAAGTGGTGTATATCCACACTAAAACTAATATGTGTATAGAATCTCAGCCGTTAAGCCAACACCACAATAATATTTACTTATGAAATAATCGCATTCGACCATAGTTTCACAAAGCCATCTGTAATGACATAATAGAAAAAAAAGGACAAAACAATATATCTATACAACACATTAGGAAGTAACCGTGTAACACATGAGTGAAGTACGCAACTACACTATACTGCTCTTGTAGACGACATCATGGAACCCAGAGTTGTAGAGTTTAGACAGAGATATTGTTGTACTACATTAAAAAGTATTTCGAACAACATGATCAGAACAACGACTTTCCATTCACCTGAAGCTAATGGCAACATTTCCTTGCTATTGAATAGATATCGGTCATCTCACGATCAGTGTTTTGTCTAATGCTCAGTTTTCTTACTGCACTTTCAAGGGACCGTTGAACAACAAATGTTCCCTATAATCTTACCATACAAGGAAAACCTCTTTAATCGTAAACAGTAACAAGAACCGAATTGTGTACAAAGTGACCGCATTTCTGCCCGTACTTCAAGCACGTGTTTAGCTGTTTTTGATTAATCCTTGTAAAACTTACCCGTGTTGCAGCATTGAAATTTGCGCCTTCATTCTTCAATAATCTCAGGAGATCATAATGTTTTCCTAACGTCGCTATGTGTACACCAGAGAAGTTCAGATGCAGTGGTGGCACGTAATCCACAAGATTAGGCTAAATAGTATAGATATTCTCGATATCAGCTAGCAGAATTTCCCATCTGTAAAAATATTTACATGAAGATCCAATAGCTTCTTACAGGCAGTTAGGTCACCTTTACGACAAGCCTTCAGCCAAGCCAAATGTTCTGATCTCGGACCTCGACTATCGGAATTCGAATCCGAGGTTTCGTTCACTTCTTTCGGCTTACTTAGGACTTTAGTCGTTTTTTCCTTAAAAAAAAATAAAACATCTTCAGTTCAACATAAGCACTCATTACTCAGAATAAGAAAGCTACCTAGGCCACTTTTTCAAGCCCTAAATGTAAAAGATAACTTTTGTGCAAATTCTTATCAACGTTCTTATTCATCGCGTTAAGACCTTAGTTTTCATCAAAACGTATCAAAATTGACAATAGATTCTATTTCAGACGATAAGCAATGCATTATCATCCTAGCATAAAGTTCGTCATTATTAGTGGTATAACTTGTAACAATATCCAACACGAATTCGGGATTCAATGTTCGGAAATTGCATTACGTTCTTCATTTTGACCGTATTCTATACAAAAGACAACAGTTTACCATTGTCGCTCGCTCGCTGTAACGTCACGTATATTTATCCTTTATCTGCTTCATATCCAAGCATCGGAAATTACTCCCAGAATCTTCTTTGGTATTCATTAATTCCCATATTTCACAGATGTACCTAATTCGCTTACGATATGTTGCGGATTCTAATGGTACCCCCAGTGTCCCCTTCACCGGCGGCAATCGCTAGCCTATATTGCGATGGCGATAATCGCTTGCTTATACCCCACTGTCATTTCTCGGATGAATCCTCTTACGTCGCCGCGACCACATTCATCTCTAGTTCGTCAAGACGATCGTCTTCATTCAAAGCTTTGAATGTGGTGCGATAATCGGATACCACAATGAATTAGACACATTGAATCCAGTTACCAAACAAGACTACTAAAACTTCTCGTTGGTGGGAACATCGCGTGCAGTAATCCACGCGATTCGACACATTTGCAACAAAAAAGACGTTGACTGAATTGGCCTATTTCTCCATTTCTTTCGACTTGGTCAACAAGTACCGCAAATCAATTCAGTATGCAGGCCTTTTGAGTTATAGAATAATACAACGCCTAGTCTATACGTTAGTGAATCTATGCTAAGACATTCATATGAAACATTCACCAACGCTGTTTCAAATCTGCAACCTATGAAAGGTTATCAAGGTTCACAGAAAAGTGGAGCGATACTAAACAACTGGACTGCTTGACTCAATACTGATATCGAATCACTTGATTTCCATCTTAATGTAAAAAATGCCAATGAATAACATCACTTATTTCATGAATGGGTTGAAAGTGTACTTCCGCTTAAGTGTTACGGTATACCCGCTTAGCGTGCAATATCAACATAAGACGGTTGTCAATGGTGTAACCGGTCCACGACGATTTGTTCTGACATGAATGCAGCAATAGAGCTACCGTAATCGAACCGAATCACAAACAGTTCTGTGTGCATTTGAACAAAACACAATCCACAGAGTCACTGAAAATTTTGTGTACTACAAATACAAACGAGAATAACAGTGCTTACTTCATTCACTAAAAAAAAACATTTTCGGAAATAAAATAGGATTTAAGTAGAACCAATTCGATCAAAAATGTCTTAATTGATAACACTCTCCAACTTTGGGAGTAAGAACTTTGGCTTTCAGTACAATTAAGTGGCTTCCTCCATGGTATTTTCTAGAGATATATCACTGACTTCTTCCTACGGAATTTCATTAAGCTGTCTATACTGTACTTTGTGGAACCGGTTTCCATAACACCTACCTTAACAAGTCTCTTCTTCATATGAATTGCACTTCTATGGATCTTTCTATTCATTTCACCGGCAAAGACAACACAGCGCGACTGCTCATCACAGCACTTACACTAACCGAGTGGTCGAACTTGATAGATGCGATGCATGCTTGTTTGTGAAACATGAAATAATACAGGAAGCTTTCTAAAGACCAAATTTGAAAACAGTGTTTTATCGATATCACGAGCTCAGCTAGATGCAATGGCAATTCTGTGGAAGATTAATCAGCATCGTGAACTTGAAATCTTATTTCACTTCTAGGCCCAATGTCCTAGCACAACACGGCGGCAAATACTTGAAGCAGCAGACATTAGCAGTATAGCCCAAATAGCGCAATTAGATACTCTCCGAAAGCGGCAATCAACCGGAAAAGATATTCGGCTTAGGCCAAGGCTCTGTGTGCCAGGAGCGTCGATAACCGCCAGCTTTTTCTGCGTCTCACGTACAACATATTCCTTTCATATCTACAGTCACTGCCACCATATCATCTGCTCTCCAAGCTACGGTCAGCACATAGGAAACCGTAATCCAGCAAGACGACAAGATCCGCTCCCAGCGTCGAATTAATGTCACAACAGCTTATGATGAGACGTACAGGCGGCACCTTACAGCTACGACTACGAACAAATCAACGCGATTTCGACTATTCGCGATGACAGCAAAAGTAACGCCGACCACTATCGCGATCTTCATCTCGGCCATGCAGAAATCGTGGTCCTAATTAACATGAGAAAAGGTCTTTGAACTAGTGATCGCCATGGACAGTCTCGACCACAACTAGCGATCTCTTAGACGATAAGAATAACCGGATATCTGTCAGCAACACCCCACGTAAATGACTTAGGTAGGTGATAAGATATAGCTGAAAAGATGTATTGATGGTTTTCCTATCAATTTATAGCCAGCGATTTTGCTTCGACAGTTCAACTATAGCTCATCTTTATGAAGTAACCACCACGAGGGGCAATGAAAAAGATAGATATATTCTTGAGGCTCCCATTAGACGCGTTCTTGCACCATCGTGCCACCCACTAACTTGCCACATTCATCAAGCGTCTGAAGACACGATTCAATCGCCGACGCCGCGATTACCACCACCCGACTGTCTAGTGCGTAACAATTATGTGACATTAAAGTGCGTACCGTTCGAATAGCACTCAAACAAGGGCCGCGCAACTGAATTGCTCCCTTTTTCATCGTCATGCCATATGTAAAAACGACGAACATTATGACGCTCATCGTCTTTAGTGGAAGCCGCCACATCACAGTGGTCATTGCGGTGGCGACTATGGTGGTCTGCATGACAGTCGACGGTACCGTAATCGAGATTGAGATGCGTGTTCGAAAAAGTGAATCAAAAAGAATAGAGGTATTGTGAAATGGTGACCTCACTTCGCGGAGTCTCAGGCGATCCACCACCACAGAGAAAATGCAACGAATTTCACACATAAACTCTGTAAAGTCTGTAATCGTATTTCGATGTTTTCTTTAATAAGCAGATACAAGGTTGCTATTATAGAATTTATTAGGATACAATATCTGATGTTTCGGCAGTTTCGCCTTCTTCAGAGCCTGAAAATCGCCGAAACATCAGCTATTGTATCCTAATAAATTTTATAATAGCAACCTCGTATCTGCTTATTGAAAAAAAACATCGAATTATCAATCAATACCGAGGCTAACAGAAAGTCGATCCTGGGAATCTCTAATCATATACTTAAACTACTACTACTCTCATACTCATGCTCAAATAGATTTTTACACCATATTAGAGTAGTGCGTTTGTGATTCGCAAAAATCCACTATAAACAATGAGCAGGTGCCTTTTTCTGGTGCTCATCGCTATGTTTTCCTGTACCGCAAATAAAACAACAGAGCATCAAACTAGCTAAAGGCTTCGCTATGGTTTCTCGAAAAAAATTCACCAGACATGTCGAAATTCCAACGACTATAACAAAATGCATTGGTCTTCTCTTCACACAAAACCTCGATGATTGCTTATATCGCGTCGCCGTATGGTGGCAAAGCATATTGTTATCATAAGCCATTCGTTCCTTCTCTCTCTCCATCCCTCTTACACTCACACAAGTGGCTAATACTCAAAACCAATGAGGCAGTTATTATGGCAGCCTGCACGTGTTTATAATGTGTTATATTGGACCCTATGCGATAGAGCAGCCGGTGTTGACGACGTAATGATGGATCAGACAGTGTAGAACGGTAGTGAGCACGGAGCTTTGTGGAGACGCAGTTGTCCCTCAGATTGTCGCAAAAACCGCTTACCACATGGCATCAAAACAATGACACTATCAATCACAACACACATAGCCACACCTAGACGACCAGGTTCTTAATCGCCCATTTGCAGCTGATTCGGGTCATCGAATGCATACCTGTATCTTTTAAACAATAAACGTTCTCCAAGTGCAGTTTCAACAATTGTGTTATTTAAGGAGCCCAAATACAGCAAATTCTGCATTAGAAGTGGAATGAGGAAACGCCGTCATCTTTTTCACCGTAAGAACCGTGACGTAGCGCTCAACTTTCTACTGCCTTACGTTAAGGCATAGTAGCTCTGTTACAACAATGATGAATATTTCAACGAAAACTTAATCGGAGTTCACCCTATGGTCGATTGCAGAACGAATCACAGCGGGACGACTACATTCAGTTCTCAGCGTGTCGAATCAGAGCGCAAACACAAACGGCAACGCACGCAAATGTCATAGTACATCATCATCGCCAGAGCTATGGGATCCTATCAAACTGCAGATGCTGACATGGTCGAATGGTGATTATGAGTGGACTCATCAAACTGGTATTCATCACGTTATCAACGTGCACAGTAAAACTCAATTTCACAAAACAGACAGAAAAATAATGCGGTCAAATCCTATAAATATATTCAGAATTTGCTTAAATACTCTCTGAACAATCGATACTTCAGATATCCTAGTTCTATCACTCAGAAAAATATTAAAACCTTAAGCTTTCTGCATTTTTTACTGCATTTGATCATTCAGTTTGCTTTCATGGGGTAACATAATGCCTAAAAAACCACATTTTTGCTGTTTCACGCTCTCCTAATCAGATTCCCCTACTATTTACTTTTGTTAGCAATATATTACTTCATATTCCCTGAGATATACACGAGTTCGTTGGTTCGATTTCATTCCTTGAACTCACCAAACCTTTCATCTCTAGATGACCAATTGATTGATAGCAGACTTGTTTGGGAGAATAGTGGCACAGACTTAGTGCATAGGTAGGACACCGAAAGTCGCTTTACAGGCCACATATGCATCCGATCACCTCCAACGATGGTTGATAAACTCGAAGGCATGGAGCCTCCATTAAGGAATGGTTAACGCGAAATACTTTATTCTCTCTTAAATTTCTTTTAAAACCTCGATTTCTCCCAAATCATCACCATTGTTTTATTACTGCAACAAAGGCATTCCTATGCATTTTTCTCACTCTTCACAAATGTTTGCACCCCTTCTTTTCCGCCACTTCTAGTGCGTATTAAATTCTCATGGCCGAGTTCTGTCAACTCTCGACCGTGGGTGACTTACGTGTTCGACAATGCTATCGCTTTCCCACACTCACGAATTATTCGCTAGCAGCGCGTAAAAGCTCTTCACAAGGCAATCCAATCCCGTGTTCGTAAACACCATAGAAATCTGGCCGGTTATTTATAAGACATTACAGTAGTGTGGTAGTGATGAGCATGGTTTTCTAGAAAAATCTAGTCATTTTAGGTAAAATCATATGTTTATTCAAGCATCGTTCTCTTAATGCCCAACGAAAGAGTCACGGTGGTCCCTACCATGCTGACACTATTCTATAAATTAAAATATCTATTAATTGTCCTATTAACAACAACTACGAAGTGAATTCACCATTCGCTTAGTGGTAATAACATTTCTATTTCACGCTTCCGTTAGTAGTAGCAGATTGCACTGGCTGTTAGCATTAGGCTTTACATTAAACTTCATTCCCGAGGGAAAACGCGCCTGCTCTAGGATGTCCTTAATTAGCCCCGAAACGAGAAACCGATACCGTATATTACGCGCGATATCCTTGTTATTGAGAAATATTTCATAAAAATTTACTTAGAGAACAACAACTTTGATGTCGAAAGAAATACTTTCACATTGCATCGAACTTCAGCGCTAATCGATTCTTGTGCAACTTGAGCGAATTCTACGAGTGTTCTCCTATAAAAAAGTGTAACAGAATCTTACAAAACAGTAGGCAGTCAATATCATCTAAATGGTGCTCTTTCATAATTCTTCCATTCTGCCAACAACCAACTATTTTTTCCCCAAAAATCCAATACCTGCGTTCCACAGCAACAATGATTACCTTCATGGAATATTCCCAAAAACCATGGAGCAGTTTAGATTCTGGATCTGATTAAAGAGGAAAAGTAACACTAGTACTTTATTGTATTTAGATCAATTATAATAACACCGACTAATTTGATCATGGACTGAGTTCTCAGTGTTCGACGTCATCTAGACTATAGAATTGTTAAGTTAAGCCATCAACGAAAATTTGGCCACATGCGAAAATCCTTTACTCATACGACATCTTCTTCGGCACATGTAAATGTAGCAAGGTGGACACTGAGTCCATATTCAAGATTTTCGATGAAGATGATACTCTTTTCACTAATATAGCCAAGCATGTTCATTCTGGACTCCGTCATTGTAAGCTTTCGCAGTTGATGAACACCTATTTATCCATACAAACGCATATCCACCCACTCACACCCACACACACAAACACACACATTGGTGGCCATTACCATCATCGTCAATGTGATATCTTCAGACATCGACCACTTCATTAGAATTATCTCTAGCCTTGCTGGCGACAACCAACAGCCATAACAATTGCTACTCACATGCGCGCTGAGGACAGGCATACCACTTATTCACAACAACTACAGAGCCTCTTACATGTTCCATGCATGATAATACAACCAAATTGGACAGCTTCCGGCGTCTCGGTGTATAGCAATGTTATCAACCATATCGCTAACTTGATCACAGTGGTTCAAAACTGAGCTGTAGAAGAACCGGCAGTATGCGCGAAGTTTAGACTTCCTATTTATAAAAACCAACACTTCATCGATGAGTTCAGTAAAAAACTTTCATGTGGCTCCACAATTCTGATAGACGAACTGACACTATGTCGCTATATGGCACAATGCAGCTCTCGGTTATCTATGAATCTTCACTCATTTACGTGAAATCAAACTTTCTCTTTTCTTTATAATCCATCTTAATTTATTCTAAAAACCATTAATCAATGAGGTCACTGTCATATTCCGCAAATCGCACCATCATTTCCGATTAGCACACCAACCAAAGACAAAGCATTGAAAATCTGTTGTGGTAGAAGAGAACGTGTCGGAAACTGTTGCAAACTCAATGGTTGCTCATCGCTCGTAAAATCGTAGAGCTCGACGCGAAACACATGTACTCGCAACACTCAACCACGCGAAACGATCACTATAAAGCGTTTCAATAGAGTAAAACACGTTTAATTCGAATTTCTCTTGTTCAACAACATGTTCTGCCGCTTTTCCTAATCCACGCATTGCAACAACTGTTGCATAAAATCTACTTTCCTAGAAGATCACCAGTAACCATAACTCTTACTAAAGATTTCATGCCCTGACTTCTACCGCTACTATGGGATTATGTTCAACATCTAAGTCAGTGTTAAGAACAATTTAAAACCAATGACGTCCACGAGTCTTCAAACACCAACACGATCTCCCCTTACAGGCATGTGACACGGACACTAGCACTTTACTAAATTTTCGCCCATATAAAAGCAAATGTAGCGTTTGAAAACGAATATTACGTATTCCGCAATCAGAACGCTATCTCTATGGGTGCTATCACAGTTGCAATACTCTTCCTCTACAAGATGTGGAAAAACATCAATTAAAAAACTCATGAATAGACTAAGTGATAAGAAAGCGCCTGCGAAGTCAATGGATCTTAACCGCCATATTCGCAGTCAAGTTACCTATTGAATAAACTAAATGTTTATCATAAACCCTAAAGAACCTCAAAAGCCACTTTTTCCGCAGCAGTCACGACGTCATAAGACATAAATTTCACTCCATCATCTTTTATACTTTCTTTGCTGTGCTTTTTTTCTTAAAAATAACTCTTCAGATAAGCAATGAAATAAGTACCACCTCATTATAATTCTCACCATAACAACAAGTTTCAATAAAGATCAATAACCTACTTAATCAAAAGAAACTTCTCATACTCCTTTTCTTTTCTCCTCATTGTTGGTCACTTCTTCAACAGTTCGTCTCCAAGATTTCCCTAGTCATTAATCCTCTATACTTCACAATGCACAATTACCACAATGCGAGGATACACTCGTTGCTCCGCTTAAAACGTTTTAGATGGGAATCGGTCAGCGCGAGTGGAGGTGGAGTCAGGCCCATTCACTGTTTAATTGCCTAAACTACCATTTTCGCTATTTTCGCTATTTCCGTGCACTTGTCCCATTCTTTGTTTTAGTGGGCAATCCATTCTAACGTCATCAAATGAATGTTTTGATTGAATTTATATCACCCGATTATTCGGCATAGCCCACAAATTCGACCTAACTCATTGAATATACCTATCTCTGTGTGGTGTACACTTACACATGAGAACGGTATCTCAAAGAATACGACAGTAAAAATCTGCAAATATACCACTTTGACTGCTAACAGGGGTTCTTCTCGTATAAGATAACTTTTTCATCAGTAGAGAAAAACCGTTTCTCAAATATCGCCGTTGTTCGCAGTCACTGAAACTTTGTTAGCAATTATATACGAATATCGTCGCCATCCATCCGGCACAGTTTTTCGCATGCAAAAATTGCATTTTGTCGTACCGTAGTCAGCGCTGTCTGTGAATCCGTGTTCCAGAAAACCTGACTAGTTCTACAGTAACTCTGTGGAACCGCATCAATGCACTCAATCCACTCACAGAATAAATCGTCCTAGAAATCTGGATCTCATCCGGTTCAAAACAGCATTACCATCATCTCAAAACTTTTTTCTATAAACTTTTTTCCATCTCTGGCTAGAATTTCGAATCTGGTTGAGATGTGAGTTTTTTATACTGAACAAAATACACAATTCTTATCAGTGGTGACTAAATGCCTCCAATAGTGATATTCCTAACATACTCGCGACTATTTGCATATAGAGTTGGCAATTTCAAAACGGCCAGAAAGACATTGGGCATTTATTACCTTCAATCTAATGCTAATTAAATCTCCGAAAAATAAACGCCAACCACTAGACCACCTTGGATCCACGGCGGTGCTCATTCTTTGCGCAAAATCACTGCCTTAGACACGGAATAACTTCCTATCCATCGTACCGACACATGTTTGATATTTTGCAAGCTGCGACTCCGCAATGAACAGCGATCGTAAATAGCCGTCACGGCCACGATAAATCAGTTCCAACACTCGACGTGCACGTGCACGTCACTGGTCACAACTAACACCTAAGCGGACCATTTCCGTTTGAAATGACGAGCACTGAGTCAATCAAGTACGACAAAAGAAAACTGTAGTTATTTCATGGTGGTTTATGTAGAACAAACAGTTCCACAGTAAGATTTTATATTATTTTCAAATTTTTACGTAAAATCACATTAGTTCTATGAGCTGTGCCTTGTACCATACACGGTCAGAATCAGGAACCTCAATACAATAGTAAAACATACCATCATAGGCTGAAACACGGTTGCAAGACTCTTCTCGGAAACAGCGTTTAGAAATAAATTCTGCGAATTCGTCCTAACCACAGGTGTCCTGAGTTCTTCTGTTAGGGTTAAATCACCCTCGCTTAGGGATAAATCAGCCGGCTTTTTCGATGGTGATACCCTCGTTAGTGTATTGAAAACATTGTTTGCAGCTTTCACATCCGACGGTGGTGACTTGGACGGACTCTAGAAATTAATCTGCTCTAGTGAGTCTGCAATCAAACACGCAGTGTAGGTCGCGTAAGAAAAACTTCTATCAATAAATAACAAGCATACCAAATCATGAAATAAAGCCCTCACAATTGATGACCTCAGACCAGCAGGATCAAGACTACCACTTGACTTTTTGGCAGGTGTTGTGTCTAGTGGCATATATTCCCCTGAAATATTAACTTAATTTCACATCTGTCCAGGTAGTACTATTCTCTTCTTCGTTAAAAGCTAATAGACGACAATATATGCAATAAACTATTCCAGTTCTATGAGGATTCATAAAAGAAAGCTTCAGGCTTCACCGTTTGTGTCACATTCCATTCATCAAGTAGGAGATAGACAATGTGTCACATCTACAAAAGGAAGGCATTAATGCACAGATGGACGTTAACGACATACGTACGTACATCATAAACCGGACATGGTTACCGGTCGTCAGAGAACGAGGACTAGACAACGAGACGCCACTTCGCCACGAAGTCAAGCTACCGTATAGTTTGCTACAGATGAAGTCTACATCCCCACATGGTCTGCAATGTTTTACAACTTGGCCTGTTTCGTTTCCTATCACGGAATTACTACTACAACCATTACTACCACACTCGTGTCACAGTCCAATTGGAATGCAATTTCATATCACCAATACCGACATTACCACCAGAAATCGTTAAAACCTTATTCACTTCACTTTAGAGCATCCAACAACGTACTCACGTACTTCATTCAATAGCCTTTCTTTCGTTGCTCGATCATTTGCAGAATCGAAAGCGTTTCCAAACCAACGATTCCGAAGAATTCACCACATACAATTTGCATTTAGTAAATTACGATCTAATATCTTAGTCCACCCTTAGCATCGCGCATGAAGAACTCTTCTAAAATTACCCTCGGCATGTTCTCCGTGATAATCTGTGCGATCACCCTTTATTTCCGGGAATGTTTTACGCGTCCATTACCGCTTGTCATCTGAATCGGCCAGCAAGTGTCAACCACGGGTCAACGTCCTATTAATGAGTGCCCCAGCGGCGCCAACAGCTGATGCTGCTATATCTCTTTCCGTTTATCTAGGCCTGGAAGCTGTCTGACAACACACCACACCAATATCCGATCTTCTAGCCGTTACTTGTTTCTTAACGTATACTTTGTTCTTCTAACCAAAAAAAATCGTTTCGAATAATCTATTGTCTTACATTATGATAAATCAGCAAATTTTCCGTTATAACGTACAGTCATTGCATTCTTTTGATATAATCATATAATTTTAAGCACAAATATCGCGATGTCTTTATAAAAGTCACATCAATGGTTTGAATTATTCTTACACGACGCAAGGCTTTCCAAACCGGGTATCAATCCTTAATCCTTAGCCTTGAAAGATCAGCGGGCTCCTTTTTTCAAAGAATTTTAATGTACTAACTTGTAAGACTAGTAGATGTCGCGAAAAGTCGCACATTGGCTCAGTGAATGTCCAGCAAATCAGTAACCTATTAAGAAGCCCACCCTTTATCAATGTAATTACAAATGCTTCAATAACACTGGGACTCAAGGGATGTAGCACTTGGATCGATAGGGATTTCATCCGATCCCCAATAATTTATCACCTTGCGGTGGCTGGACTACGTGTGACATCTCGACATCGATACCCTCAGCTGTGAGCAATACGATCAAATCTGTCACATATCAACGACAACACCTTCGAGCCGGGAAGCACGAAATCCGACACCGGGACGACAAATGCACAGAATGATCAGCCACTTCACAAGTCACTCACCAGAAGTAGTTCGAGTTATCCACTATCACCTAATCTCGGTGAGCATAACATTATCAAAAATGTGAGCTCGAGTATGTATGTGTTCCCCCATTCAAAACTTATCAAACTTTTCTCGAAAATCTAACATAAACGGATACAAAACAAAACTAATCGAACGGAGGACAGTTAACGACAGCGAGCACTATGATCGTGTGAACAATCGTCAACAATTTACCCAACCAGTAATCAAGCAGCTGTTTACCGGGAACGCGGACTTTTGATCTGCAAATTAATCAACTAACTATTTGAATTTTGAAAGTATGTTTGACTCTCTATCTGTACCAATGCAATCATCCCACTCCAGATCGATGTGACTATATGACGTCAGGCACAACTGCACCAATACACCAGCCGAGTCTACAAGATCTTTTTACGATGAGATGATAGCAGCGGATGAGAAATTTGTCGCAAGCATCAAAAAGCAGCGAAAATGCAGTCCATTTTCTATTGATGATGCCATAGATGATATGACGCCTGCGTCCAGAACCTAGTTCTCCTTTGCAAGCGCAGTTTACGAATTGTTCTCCGACTTCTTCAACGTCGAAGTAGTGTGGTGCCTTTTTCCTTTATTTTCTGCTTAGATGCCTGAACGACGAAAAAGATGTGTATCGGTGTTTTTCATCACTTGAGTTAGACGAACGGTGTAAACATATGTCTCACACCTCGTCTGACAACGTTTGAGAGATTGTCACTATCGCTATTAACAATTGCCACGTTGCCCGAACGAATACTAATGGGATTACGGTGCATTCAGCACAAACCTAAACTTCACCTATGACCACTTTATCGTTAACGTTCAATCAGTTCTCCATATATAAAACAAAGTATAAGACCATGTAAAACCCTTACAACATCCAGCTATCACTGTAATCTAAGATGCGCAAAATATTTTTTTTCCCAATAATCATCCTCAACGAGTAGACATCATCCAGTACATTTACACTTTAGAATAGAAGAGACCATAATGACAACAAGAACTCTGCCGTCGACCTTTTCGTATTCGTTTCAAAGGGATGACACTCCCAGCGACAAATTCTTAATGAGATATAAAACGCGGTAAAATGTAGTAAAATGACACGGCTACAAAGTATGCAAAAAGTGCTAGCAAAAATAAATAACATATGATTTCTAAAGATGTCAAATTCATTTGTTGGAGCTGAAAAGTGTAGTAGTCAATGCTCACAAGCTCACTCATATGGAAGCGATTCCTCCATTAAGAACACTTACACCTTGAGTCTCAAAAACATTTCCTAACATCCACCAAGTACTGATATGATTGATTATCACGAGCTATTTTGTTACTCGTACTCCATCATCGTTCTCGAGACGTGTGCCTTGACAACTATCACTAAAAATGCAAGTCCAATCATTCGTTAACATGTCAAGCGTTCAGAATGATTCAAACGCGCTCTGTAACGATGATGTTACATGATAGTGACGATACACGTGATGTTATGTAGCAATGAATTAGAGTTTTGTTCATTCTAAGAGAACTTGATACAGCGCGTTTTCATCATCATCATCATCATCATCACCTGTATGGAACAACATGGCAACAGCACAGAAGTTCACGCTTATTTCTGATTGCCAAACTCGTCAACTAGTCTTTAACATCAAAACCGTTACAAAAAGTTGAACTGAAGTTTGTCCTTAATTTCTCTCTCATTAACTCACGTTCACCAGTCACCAATCGTTGTTGCTAAGATAGGAGCGCTTTGGTGAATAGAACAGAACCGTTGTAGGTCAACAGTCAGCCGTTTCAACCGCGTTAATGTACCACCCATATCAAATCTAACACCATTTGTTACATGTTATACGTGAAGGGTACAACAGTTGTCATGGGCCCCAAAAAAACTGGTCCGCAACCTTCTTCTCATCCAGTGTTTGCAAATGAAATCGCTTTCTTCTTTTGATACGTGATTAAGCTGATCAAGAACTAATTCATAAGAATCTAGGATTACCACTGGGGCATTCGTTTTTGACGAAATAGATTCTTAACATATTTTTAATTCTCTAATTGTTACTGAAAATGCATCGTAGTATTTTCTCCTGAAAGTCATCACACTAAGCAGAGGCTTCATCGCTTTTTTCTTCTCATCGTAATGCCGTTCCGTTATTCCACATATGTTCCTCTTAAATATGCCCTAATGAAATATCACATTCTACTTTTACCTTTCATTTAGCTATCTGTTCTTGTCTGTCACACATTCCTTCTAAGATAAAATTGTCTTCCGATTCAGTTGCCCAGAACGTTTGAGGTCACTTACTGTCTATCCATTGACTACTACTCAAATGCGCTATCGTAGATGCCATCGTAGATATCATTCACCTCCTTAACTCAATTTTAAAGCATACTGAAGACGTGACAGTTATTCCATAAAAAAATATTCAATGAATTCTTTAACGCTGAAATAGCTCTACATCTAAGGATTATATCTAACGTTTCATATAGTAATCCCAACAGAATTTCGTCACTTTATAAGAACTGTTTTCATAGTCTCCTGGTCTATTAGTATTAGATTAATTACACAACTGTTAGAACGAATATGTCCCCTTTAAGTTGCAACACTGATAACGTTATCTCGCCCTGTACGTGCAAAAATTAACACCTTCGACTGTAAGCACCTTTTGTGGTTCAAATTTCGAAGTTGCTATCCCAAATTAAGAGAAATGAACTGTTCACCAAAACATCAAAACAACACCGCACAGTTGTTTTCGTCAAGGTACAACTAGCAAAACCTCCCAGTACAAATACTAGCTGTCATTTAGGACTTCAAAGTTCACAAGAACGCGTTGCAACGACAGAAATCTAATACTTCACTAAGGAATGTAAAGGAGACGCAACTCAGCAGCGCTTTACTGACATGTCCATCATGTGCTAACTATTACGTTCTATTTAGCTTTTCTAAATAGCAGTATAACCATCAACACCTATTTAGTAACGACAAATCCATGATCACTGATTCTTTTTCCTATCCGCAGTAATCAATCATAGACAACCTCACTGGACCCCACTTTGATTCTTTCTTAGAACTTCATAAATTTCTTCTCAGCTGGATATGTCACTAATCAAGTTTGTCCCTTATTGTTTGTGTGGATCAGTGCGGATTAACCCATTAAGTGAGCGACCTCGTCCATATTGTGCAATACTCCGTGATCATAACTCATACGAGTATTACAATAGCCTCCATCACTCGATTGGTTAGATAACCACCGCGTTCTATCTCTTGCGATTATGTTCGACATCATCACAAATGATAGTAAGACGAATTATTCTATCATCAACTACACTAATGATCGTATAATTCATATACCGTAGTACCATAGTACAGCAGTGAAGTTGCACAATTAAATGAATATTATCCAGTTTTGCTGACAAACGAGTTTCTCGTGTCGAGTTTATTACGAAAACGATCAAATCAACTCTTTTTACTCAGCCATGTCCCTCAATACTACCTAGCCATTCTCAGGTGCGTAAGATCAATATTTTTCTAAAAAATGATAGCACACTAATTATCTATAAAAGAAATCACAATATACCGTACTTAATGAACCATACCTCTCTAAGCGTGCTCCAATGCAGGCCAACTACTCCGCGAACATTTCTCATACGATCAAACTGCTCGGAACAATAGGCCAGATTCGAATATGATCATGAATTCGTTCACCTATGGAAATTTGTGAAAGAATTGTTCAAAAGAAAAAGCGCGAAACGCTTGACAATTCTAACTGAACAAAACCCATTCTTTTAAAAGTTAACGAAATCAGACAGCTTATTTTGCTTACATTAGAATGTCAAAAATTCATTAACACATTCCCTGCACGAATAAAATGACTTTAACTTTTAATTTTAAACGAACATAACTTGTCTCATAACAAGTCATGTTAAATGTAATAAGATATCAGTACAACTTTAAAATCTTTGTTAGCAAAATACAAGTTCTCCCACTCTGTCAAGAACAAATTCTGATTCTTTGAAGCCCAAAAATGTTCTCCACCCTTTCCTCACCAAAATTCGTATTCCGGACGGCTAAACGACTCAACAATTGGGATTCCATCAAACAAAATGCCACCGTTGGTCCGAATGGGGTTGTCACTTTTGCTATAAGAATTTCGTGGCTCCAAACTTCGCCTTAAGCGTGGACACTTGATTGTAAGAATATTTTAAACTAAGGTAATACTTTTTACTTCTGTTCAGCAAACACGAGTTGATGAAATAATTCTTTTTACTTCTGTTCAATAGAAAGAAAGTCGGACGTGGGAGTTACTAAGGTAATACTTTTTGCATTGACATCTTTGGATTGACAAAGCAAACTCGGCTCTATAAAGGTACCAACTTCCCAGTTCCTCAGATGCTTTAGTTTATCGAAAAATTGTCTGATTGTCTGCAGCCATCGAAAAGCCAGTACGATTACAAATATACCAAATTTCGAGACACACCTGTATAAGTGGTGTCATTTTTCAACGATGCCCCTCATTACCTATCATTTAGGTTTCTCTTCTTTATTTATACCACTATATATAAAACAAATAGGATGCAATTTTTGGAGCGCTTACTTCAAATCATATCAATAGAAGAACTTCGTTATGTCTGCATACCTATATTACCTTCTCAGAATGGAACTGACAAACAAATAATACCATAACGTTCAGAAATCATTAAACCATACGTATTTCCTCAGTCTTCGGAAGGTCGGTACAAAGGCAATTAAACTTCTTCGTTAGGTCTGCATTCCTATTCCTTCATTCACAGTTTTAAGCCCTAATCACATTCCACAGTTTTTTTTTCCTAGAGAATAACCCAAAATCTCGGTATATAACCATTCAATTGGCGGTATCTGTGAACAGCAACACCTGTTTTTGTCTGGACACTTCAGATATGCGTAGAGCTCATCCCCAGCTACTATATATTCGCATAAAACTTCTCATTAGTACTCAACCAGTGAATTGTCGCTACCTGTTTTGCTTTGCCATTCAGCTACGGTAACTCGAGCAGGTGCGTCTAGTGGTGTGTCGGGCGGATAGCGTCGAGCTGCACAGCAGTCCATGTCGCGCCAATCAAAAACAGCCGTTTCACACCGTTATTCACTCGCACCACCAACAAATGGCCATCGAGTGGCAATTTTTCATCGATAACAGCAGTTTCTAGGCTCTAATCGTGTCAATCAATTATAGCAGAAGGATTTAAGCTCATTCGTGAAAGCATAAAGAGTTTTAACTACAACGCGCATAGCTGACGTAACAACTGCCAGTAATTGTGATGAATGCATTACCGTACCAACATCGACTAAATGACAAACACTAAAAATCCATCATTTATTCCATAAGCCGTTAATAGAAAATTCTAATAGAGAGAGATAATGGAGAATCCTGGAAATGACCTAGTAAGCATCCTTAACTCACCCTTTCTGAGCTATAGGTGAAGTTAGGTTGTATCTAGCTAGCTTGTTATACATACTAACCTGCCAAACTATGAGTATATCATTCCAGCGCGTTTCGTCATCATAATTTATGTAATCTTCATATCTAGTGTCTCTTTGCAATGAAAAAACCAGATAGGAAACTTTAAACAGCAAAATAAACCCCGGTGTCAAGATAGCATATGATCAGAAAACCACGTCAGGATCCGTCACTACGGTAAGGACGGATCTCTCACGCATAACATCCGTTCCAACGGATGCAGTTGTACTTTCCTTAATACTTTCCTTAACACTTACTGTTTCAGCTCATTTAATCTTTAGATGTAGTAACTAACACCTGCGTTGACGTGTCGACAGAACGTCTGCAGTGTTTTTACGATAAGCATTTAGGTATCGCGTACAAAAACAGCCATATGCGGGCTCATATGGCGCTAAGGAGGCCAGCAAGTTTATATTATAGCCGCACAGATGCTTCCACTGCCCGGTCGTAGGCGAACAAACTCAGATTTCACATTTACAAGTGTCCAATCACTGTGGTCCGTTAACGATCGTGGCCTGAGCGAAAAACAGCATAAGACGGAATGTCGACCATTAGTATTGTCGCGCAAGCGCGAAAATCCCAAAGGAGCCCGGTAAAAAAGCCGCAAAATTAGGGATGTTCTAGCGCATCCATTCGCTTGAACATCAACAGCAAACTGATTAAACTGAACAACAAAAAGCTATACTGAGCTTTTGAAGTAAACAGATATGTAACTATACTTGAGCAACAAACCGCTAAAAACCGCTAAAAACAAAATCTTTGTGATAGACCTTAATTATCTCACTCAGTATAGAAGCAAAATGTTAGGTTTGATTGCCTCTATTACTATTTCAATCGGTTTCATTAGATTTCACGATCTTTCGAAAACGAGCACAAGTGCAGGGCAAGGTTAAGACTTCACAAAAACAGCTGCTACTGTTCAACTGTGAACAATGAATAGATAAGTAAAGAGCTGATGTTATCACAAAAGACACTACTGCTATCAATTGGTGCAGGTCTATAACTACTAATGCATTAAACCACTTCTGAAAAGTCGAAAGTTCCAATCACCCGACTTGCTATGAACACCTCATTTCGAACCCTAAGTAAGAACGACCATACGAAACATGATCAACTCTTGAAGATCAGGGGATTTACAGAATAGGCTACTACTAGATACACTTTAAACAAAGCCGTTTTTGTGAACATCTATGTAAACTTTTTGGCTCTAATCTGCTGTGAAACTATTCTTTTTGCAATAACAAAGTCATGGAACCAAAAATACTCTACGAATCTTTTCTAAAAGTAATATGGAGCTCCTAAATCGCCTAGGTAGATATTCGAAATAAATGACCCATTCGTTCATACATCGTGTCTACACATAAGAATAGATGTTCGCAGTTTGTAACGATTTAGTGTTGACATGTTTCTAAACTGTCAATCAACTCAAACAATAACAGATGACGTAGGCATGATTAAATTGTCTCTATCATGGCCACAACAGGACCCACCTGTACCACGCATGACCTTAAGCAAAATACCAGGTTCGTTTGATGTCTAGGCGACATGCCTTCGGCGAGGGCACTAGAAAACCGCTTGAGAACTCTTGACGATGCATAATTATCACTTCACTGACATCACCTTATAGAATACTTAACTGACAAGTATAGATGGTACTATGTGATAGTGCGGTAGAACTTCAAAGCCATCTACCAAACGCTACTTGACAACAACAACGACGCTTTCAGAAATAGTGACCTATTCAACAACAATTCGTAACCAACGGTTTGATTAACCCTAACTGCCACGAGCCCAATAACTAATAACATTATCTAAGAGCCATTCGACTACAAAAGCTTATAATCAGCTTAAATTTAGAAGTGATTTAAGCTGGAAATCTGACAGTAGGGTGAAAACCTACGATCGTCGCTTAGCTAGTTAAGAATATGGATTAAAAATAAATCGATTAAGGTCAAGAAAGACCGTGAAACCATGAGCAGTAACGATAACGATTCATCGCCAAGGAATTAAGTACATCAAAGAAAAAAGAAATGACGAAACTTTACGTAGGATACTAACACTGAACACCCACCAAGAAGCGCTGCCTTTGAACGAAGACTAAGCAAAACTTAACGAAGTCGATATCGATAAATCCTAGTGATCAGAATGTTTCAGTAATAACCTAAAGCAAATAATTTAAACGGTTGTACAAAAAAAACCGTCTCTGAACTCAAATACGCTCGCAATACTATCTGGCAAATGCATGTTTAGGGTTCCACGAATGTCATTTAAGCGTAGTAATCCACAAAAACGATGCCGACACTGGCTAATAACACTGACTGATGAATAGACATGGCAATTAGAACCAATATCGAATAAATCGGATCAATAAAATGATAACGAATATATCCCAGTAACTGTTAAGGATAGGGAACGTCTGTGGAAAAAATATGACGAGACGTCATTTTTGCGAAGTTGTGTGAAATTATAGACCGTGCATTAGATTTGACGGCTCATCGATGGTCTTCATCACTAAGCTATGGGCTTGATCGATATGCTGAATCATAAGACGACAAGAAGGTGAGTAATAACGATGGAACGATTGGTGATGTAGTTCGATCGATGTTGAATCATGGCTAAGATTGATTTTAGGAACCATTGCCAATATGTGTAGGTGTGTGTGTGTGTGTGTGTATGCATGTTTGTATGTATGTGTGCAATGGAACGATTGGTGATGTAGTTCAATCGATGTTGAATCATGGCTAAGATTGATTTTAGGAACCATTGCCAATATGTGTAGGTGTGTGTGTGTGTGTGTATGCATGTTTGTATGTATGTGTGTATATAAGTGTGTATGACTGGGTTTCAAAGCCTTCAAGATGTTTTATAATAGCATATGTGAAGCTTTCAGATGACATTTAGAGCTACGAAATGGTGCACAACTCACAGAAACATGGAATGATTGAACACTTTCTGCATTAATGTGCTAAGGAACAAACACGTACACAAACCTAGCTACATAGATGACGCACTGAAAGTGGCTCCCTGAAAGTGCGTTAGAAACCTTAAGTTTTTGCTTAAGCTTCAGCAAGAACGAAGAGGATACTCAAAAGTAGTCTCGTACGATAGCTGTTGTTTGTTCCTTAGCACGCATTAATTCAGAAGGTGTTTCGGATCTATACAGATCAAAAAGGATTGGTACTGTATTCAAACTTGTGTTCTCTGAATCTATAAGGTGCTGGCTATTGAGGCTGCTCATTTATGGTTCATAGTGATAAGATCATCTCAACGGAATGAAATCGTAGAAACATATCTAGCAATTATGACAATTTTAGAGGCTTTGGTCTACCTAATCGGTTTCGACCTTCAGCAATTCTTTAAAAGGATTTCGAATCCTTTTCGTATTGGAATAGAATTTTCGGACTCGATTTGTTCAACGTAATCGAACACATAAGCCCTAAAACGCTCTACCGGATGACCGGATATGATGCTATGCTCTTTAAGGTAGTTCTAGAAGAAATTCATGCACTGCGGACCAACAGCGCCTATCGCTACCCTCTATGTAATTATCCAGACAGCTGAACGCTTTGTCCGGTTTTAATACTCTCGAATGGGACGCTCTCATTCGAAATTTGACCCATGTGATGAAGCGGATTATCTGGATTGTGCTTAAGGGGATTCGTTTCTTGAGCACTATCGGAATCCCACCTAATCACGGGTTTGTTCAGTCTATGGCCACTACCATTGTCTGTAATTATCGCAGTGTCGGTTTCTTTTCAGTTGGGTGTGCTGACCTTCTCTGGATTAAATATAGATATCAATATCAAATCCAGCGATACACATGCTCATAGACATGACAGTTGGTAGAGGCACTCCACCGGAATACTTGTCCCGATTTCTATCTGAGTAATCGACTTATTCCAATGATTTCAACCGAGTCTGATGTGCATAATTAGACAGTGGCCTAGAAACTTCACGAAATTTCTTAATGAAAGTTTTTCTAAATTTGAGATAAATGTTCCGTATATGGTAGGTTCAAGATGATCCTATGCTCTGCTATATGATAAAATTTGAAATCTTCGCGTTCCTCATTATCATATAAGACATTGGTGACGATCATCCCCGTCGACGATCCGTAATGACATCTCTGATTCATTGGACATGTGTAGCGATTTTGCCATAAACTGAGAATGAGATCTAATTCTTCTCACCCGAATATCATGGATTCGATGAGGTGATTTGCATAGAGTACCTCATTTCTATAGCTCTAGATTTTACCCCGTTTTAAATGCGTCTTAACGAGAAGGATGGATGTTCATGGATTCGTTTCGGAAGTGGTTACGGTAGAGTAGGATTTTTAACGAATCATTATTAGATCATGTACTTTCAACCTCATTGAATCCTTTATCATGGCTGTTACTGACTTATCGTTCTTTAGCAAGAACAATAAACCATAATTATCGTAGTAACTGCTATACCTTGGGAATGTGCTAGGATGAAAGGGAAACCTTGTATGTCTGACAAGGAAAAATTGGGGAACACCTTGAATTTTTTTTTGTGATTACTTTATAATAACATTTGGATAGCACGTAACTGTTTGAGACGACATATAAACTGAGAACTTTTGCTACAAAATCAAGGTAGCAAGCCAACTTTTGAAAAAATGTGTCGTTTGATATTCCATTCTTGAACCCTCTAGGTTCAAAAGTGCTTCGTCTGGAGTTCCCATTTTGAGAAAACTTCATAACACAACTGACTAATGTAGTTAACAACTTGGAAACCGACCAATTGGTCCTTCTTCCTAACCATGCGATGACATTATTTTTTCTTCCACTCATACTCTTCCACTCATTTCACTGTCAATCACTGAAATCAGTTTCCACTGTGTACTGTAGTGTAGTGTATTTGCGTGTATTTTCACAAGTCCGCAGTTACACAACCTATTACGACAGAAGACAATATTCTACAAACGGCTACGGTGTATATTTATCGTAACGAATTTGCCACACATGATGATTAATTCGTTAGTCGTTTGCAGTGTATGCCATAACAATCAACTAAACGCATCGGCTATGACAAGCTAAAGAGGATGTACCGGAAATTGAAATCGCGCACGGTTATCAGCCGCATGCTTCCGGAAATTTCCGTTCTTGGGCCAACTGCGTGCGCCTCCGTTAATGGTGCTATTCTTGAGTAAAATGAACTAATATTATAAATTCATTATCGTATGTCATTCATACAGTTCCCAAACTTCTTTCAATCTTCAATTGACACCCCCTCTCCGCTTTACTGGATTTTATACAAGTTTCCGTAAATGTCAGAACGTTTTGGAAGACGATGATCGTACCGATACGATTATGCAAATAAACGTGACTTGAAAAACTTGACGAACTTTTGCAGACAGACTTACCGGAAACAGTCTGACATATTTGGCACTTCAAAAGCAATGAGAGGTGGACGTTTAGGACAAAAAAAAATACATGTAGTGAATTTTATGCGAATTGCGTCATGTTTTAGAGATGTAATTAATCCAAACATACCACAGTCCACGCTGCAAATCCCTGCCATGGGGTGTGGACTCAAAATTGCGTTCTATGATTGCCGCCAAATAGATCACAGGTGTGAGAGATGGTTAAGGAAGAGGAGTGCGTCAGAGAATAGCAGGGTTTTGTTTGTATTGCAGCCTGCGCTGGCGCGCTTATTCGATTCGAGCTCTATTGAGAGCACATCTAATAGATTAACATATTTACTATACGTAATATTACACCAATCTGAAATCGTTCATATACTTCAAGTGGTATCGTCATCACCATCAGTTTCGAGTTTTACGTTAATCGTTCATTAATATTGGCGTAATATTTATCGGGATTACGTGATGACCTCTATTCTTAAGACACTAAACAGCCTAATCGCTTATTGAGAACTGACCTTTCGACGACAATCGACTTGTGACGTCAGACGATGTAGTTTATGTTACCACCAGAAAAAAATTCTTGGTTTTTCCTTTCCTTCTGCAAAAGAACTGCGAAGGAATGATGTGAGTGATGGCGATTAGTCTCGCCGTCATTCGCTGAGGTTGAGGTACATATTTTTTTCTCTTTGATATATTGATGAAGTTTCTGAATCAATGAACGTGATGGATTTGGCTCGCAGTGATGATCTGGGTGGGCTATTTGGCAGAGCGGTGGGCGTTTCCTCGTTCAGAAATGATTTTCCACGAACTCCGACCTGATGAAAGCAGGATGTAGGTAGTTAAATGACTATAAAAAGAAAACTCTCCATTAAGTCTAACGTCGACTTATTGTCACTTTTTCCTGCAGAACCATTGAAAGTGATTATTAAGTAACTAAGATTTCCATTCGGTTTGCACGATGGCTTCGGTGTTTTTTTTTGTCATCGTCGTTCTTCTTATTTGTTCATTACGAAGTAGTGGCTTGTTCAGTGGCTACTGTGGTGCTTTTTTAATGCGTGTTGATGTTCGGGTGATCAAACATGGAACGACCTGGAAAAACTATACGTATCGATTTTTCCACTACAGTAGTCTTCCATGCTAGTAATGATTCCGAAATTATCGCTGAAAAAGTGCAATAACATCAGTGAGCACTACACGATTGGAAGTTAGAATTGTTATAACAAGCACACATTTAGTAGAGAAATTTCCTGAGGGCGTTCGGTGATTTTTCATGCTGCACAGTTGACAAGAGAATTTAAGGTGAAGAATGCGGCTAGGTGAAATAGCTTCTGGGAAGCATGAGGTAAAGGCAACCAACTACGACTTTCTTCTATGCTTTACTCTTAACTCTCCAGTATAAAAGGGCATGGCTAGAATTCCTACAAGTGCTTCGATAAATGAGGTTTCCGAACTAAACGTAACAAGACCGTAGCACGACTGAATGTTCTTTGGTCGTCAACTCAAAATGGGATTATTTAAGCTATTGTATTTCCATAAAATATATCTGGAACTAATTAATATTAAAATATGTTTTACGTGACACTACTATTATTCCAAGCATCTTTTTTCTTTTACACTTCCACTACGTTTAAAGAAAACATGTAATATAATGTTTTAGATACCTAGTGTTACACTCATCCTTGCAAGTTATGCCAATCACAATATTTCCTTCATTTGCTTGCTATTTTTCATACGTCCATCCATAAAAGTCTTCGGATTCGCATGTGGATTCGACTTCGTCTTAAAGATTTGTCGTCCCCTCTATCCCTCCAGTTACATGGTTGAATGTTGCTTAGAAAGTGGTTTATGCTGAAATCCTGAAGTAACAGTGATAGGCTGTTCCTAGGGTATCACCATCGGCAATGGTCTCTTTCGTATACAAGTGGGATGGATGCTAATCTACAATTAGGGTGATTTTTCTAGAATTGTAGTGATTTCAGTGATGGAAGCAATATTTATGTTCGGCGTACCGACTCCTAATTTCTGGCGAATGACATAACGGACTTAGACGGTGGCATATTGTTGGATATTTTTATGGTTTCCCACTACCTAATGAAAATGGGGTACCTACTGTGTGTGAAACAGCATTGCTCCCATGTTTATGGCGACCGGGAGTTGTCTTGCAGCTACCTATATCGGTCACACCTTCGTGTTAAGGTGTGCATCAATTAGGCGCATAGCCGCCAACCAGCTTCTCTTATCTCCCATAGGTGGGCGGGCGGTCGGTGGTCGTTGAATGATGTTTGAGGACGATGTCGACACTCTCTCTCAACTCGCCTCACAGGTAGGCCACGCCCATCGGCGTACGGCCGGTGTCGGCGACGTGGACAAGCAGGACACGGTTAAGTCGATGTCGTACTTGAATTCGATCTTATGGTTCTATGACTCCTCCTTTGCCTTTCTCTTCTCTTTCGCTCTCTTCCTTTCATTTTTCATCTTTTTATTAACCTTTTTTGCTTTTTTTTCTTTATGTTAAACATGACGTCGGTTGCTTTTACATTCTCAATGAACGATAGGATAAACTTGTACTTGTCAGTGGGCTAGACAGCAAGTCTTAGTAGCCACCGTAATCCATCCAAGTGTTTTTTTTCTTCGTGCTTCACAGACTCGTTCAGATAATCTTTCGGAGCGTTTTACGCTTTACGAATTTGTACTGCTAACATGTCCTTCGCCAATGAGGGAACGATGCCTAAACGACAACTAACACAAATTTCTGCCTGGTTCTCTTTTGCAAATATGCGAACGAAATTTGTAAGAATTAAATTTTCCTGCTATAGTCATACGTCAAGAATAATACCTTTGTCTACGAGCAATTCTTTATAGATATCATAACGATTTTAATTTATCAATTTCTTCCCTTATTGTAAATATAAGGGCGCGTGTGGCACAGTGGTCGGAGGCGCCCTGCAACACACGTGTGGAATCGATCTCCGCGCCCATGGCCGACCAAGTCTTCCATCGCTCCGGGGTCGGAAAATTGGTACCAGACTTGTCTGAGAAGATAGCAGCACTGACTCGACAAATCGGTAGGCCACCGCGAGCCATTGTAAAGGCCAGATAAACATTCAGTCGCCTCCAAACGATACTTAGTGAAGTCGAGTGCATGGCGCATCCCTCAGGGATTGATCAACGCCGAGAACTTTATCCTTTTATCCTTTATCCTTTTATTGTAAATATATTAAAAATAACGTTGACAGTTTTGTAAATTATTAATGCATTCTCCATTTTTTAGAACCTTGATGAGCATTTTTAATTTTTTTTCCATATTTCATTTGTTGGCACTATTGCCTTCACAACAGCTACCATATTTACCTCAGATCGACTCAAGGGCAACTGTCACATAATTTTCCGTCATATACCACTTGCAATAATTTCAATACGACTTTCCTTTTCATGGAATCTTCTCCAAAACAACGGATTTTAGTCCGTCTGAACACATTTGGACGTTTTTATGCATCGGAGCCAAATCACCTATTCCTACGTGAGATTCTTTCCGCCACTGGCGTAGGGAGACAACTTCCCGTGTATTTTGTTCACCAAACAGTTACACATTTTTTTTTATTTTGCGGTATGATTTATATCGTCGTTATCACCAGTGTTATTGTTTTGTTCATCATCATCTCATGCAGAACACTGAAAAAATTTTCGTAGTCTTGGCGTTGTGCGTAAGAAGGCGTACAATAGACGATGACGTTTTCTCGACTCGACCATCTGTGTGTAAAACAACTCGTCATCGCAGAAGCTATTTTTTTATCTTACACTCAATTCGATAACAAGTTTTCTTTCATTCTGTTCTCATCGGGAAATTCTCCAATTGTTAATTTCTTCTCGTATGTTTTCGTCAAGAATTCTTTGTGTTTTGTCTTCCAAGCTCGTTTCAACGAGGCGGCTTTCGAACGAAGCACACCTTACTCGCTCGCTTAATGTCGCCCTCTACGACATACCTACGACTGACACAACTACATTCATAACGTAAGTGAATTGGTGTAATATTAGGTGTTTACTATGTATTTTTCAAAAGGACTTACGCGCTCCATTACACAATTCTAACAAAGTGTTACTGATCACTACTGATTACAATAACAACAGTCATTACAATGTTTTCATGCGTGTACAACGTGTTTCGTCGCAACGACATTGAATACGGACGGACATTTCCTTGTTCTTCTCAGTGCCTCTCGACGATTACCGTAATTCGAGGCGATCGACCTCAACGAGCCGCCACCGCCGTCACCATTGCCGCTGTCGTGTTCCAATCATCGTCGAGTGGGCGGGCTATGACTAGTGGCTAAGCGCCGCCCATGCGCGTCAACACACCAATCACGATGATGACGGGCGGAGCTTGTGAACAGCATGTTCATTTTGTAACAACATAATTCTCGGCAGCGAATCGTCCCGGCGGTGGGCGCGCGCTTGTCGCCTCGTGGCACCACTCTGAGGGATCGCGACACGACACTGATATTCCGAACTGACACTGGTTATCATCTCAAAGTTATGATTCTAAAGAATGTGACTATTGAATGACACTTATTCGCGACATCACGGGTTAACTTATTATCAGGTTAACATTTTTGTACACGATTTTGCTCTGTGATCATTTCCTTCGTCGTCGACTATTTGTGCATCAATTTTGAACCTTACATTGGTCAACTATTCGTTTATTATCTAGTTGCACATGTTATGCTTTAGTTTTTCTAAGAAAGGCTTTTTATACTACGACACGCTAAGCAATACAGTGCATTATTGGCACATATCTGCGGATGTGTGTGTGTGTGTGTGTGTTTGTATACATGTGTATGTGTATGTTGTATGTATGTGTGAAGCGTTGTCTCTATCCGTTTTCACTGACGATCATCTCTTCACCGCTATTGTCCCCATATCATCATCGTACCGTTTATCAGCGGCCAACCAACCGAGAACGCCAACCATCCGATTCATGTTTCTCGTCGTCAAGTCGACAACTTCTACCCATCACCACCACGATCAGCGCTGCACGGCCGGTCACCACGCATCCAGTTCATCACTCATCGTTCCCGTTCTTCATATCGCTTTCGTATTCATTGTATTTTATTTGAAAACTATCATCGAAAACCTGCTATCACTCAACTAGCACTTCAAATCGGATGATCGATGAGCTTTCGAGAGTTGAGATGGATATGATGCTAGCAGAACCAGACAGCGGAATCTATGTCTTATCACACTTTCATTAATCCGTCTTCGGGTCTTCTGATTCGACTGAATCACTCGATGTTTGGAAAAGCCTTTTTTAGAGGAATGGAATAACTCGTGAGTGTTGTAGAGAAAACTTTATGAAATTCAACTGTTATTCTCAGATTCTGAATTGTCACATTTTCTTTCCGGAAGTTAAATATTTTGCCGAAAATTTTGCACTAACAGAAGTATTTTGCGCGGTTTCAAATTCTCTGGTTATATAGAAACATTGTCTTTTCCGAACCATAGAAAAACTTGCCTTTTTAATGGAAAGACTTCTCTTCTCTTTATTTTTCTCCGTCGTTCAACTGCGACAATTCTGAACGTAGAAAATCCTTTCGCATTCGTCATGAATTTGTTTTCGCTAATTCTTTTTTTTTGTCATACCTATGATTTTTCGTCATTTTCGTTTTTTGTTGTGTCGTTGTCAAAAATTATGTTAATGTAGTTTTTTGTATTTTTAGAGCCTCTCCAACTATTCATTATTTCGTCGCCGGTGTGTATATTGCCTATTCCTATTATACGATCTGATATCGTCTAAACTAAAATCTTAATGATGGCATTTAATTCCACCTTTAATCCATCACAGGTATGCGGAATATTCGATGTGGGTCCTTTCTTTATGAATTTACTTTATACGAAAACGAACTTGAAACTTTAAGCCATTTTGTGTACAGAAGACGATGGAAATGTCGTTGTTCTTGTTAGATCGTCGTTTTCGTGCAAATCTTTATGTCACTTGAAACGGTAATAAATTACAAGAAAAGAAATTAAACGACGAAACAATATAGAAAGAGAAAAAAGTAAAAAGAGAGTTAAACATGATAGGAAATGTTGGCTTCTCGTTTCACTCGGTGTTCGAGCTGCTTCTGCTTGTTTTGTTCTGAACATTGACGATAACTCTAAGTGTTAGTGCTTTGTCTTAATGTCATATTCACAAAAGTTTCTTTTTCTTGCCAAATTCCGATCTAATGTAACTTTTTTTATGCTTTATTTGCGTTTTTTTCTTTCTATCATGTCTTTCTGTCATGGAAAATCCGTCACCACAGGGATATTTCATTGTTCTTTTGTTCGATGTTGAATACAATCCGGACGTGGACGGATTTTTAAAAAGTAAACAAACGTTTCATGATATCGCAAAACTAAGGTATTGTTTTGAAAAACCATTAGAATATCGGAGTTGAGAAATTTTAAACAGCAAGGAAAAACATATTCATCGTTACATTGGCCAAGTTTTTAATAAAATCAAAATATGCTCGATGAAAGGTCTCTGTTTCAGTTGTTGACACAAGTCGGAACACCATTGAAACCGGACGGTGGTGGTGCTATGGAATTGAACGCGGACACGTTACGATTTCTTGCCGGCGGCAATCCGCTGTTCGCCGGAGGTCAGTTCCCGTTCACCGGCGCCATTCCGGGCGCCATGCCTGCTGAAGCGTTCCGAGCCATGGCTACCCAAGCCGGTCTACCGTTTCCTGTCATGTATCCGGGTCTTCAGCCAGTAAGTTGATGCTGCATTTAGCTCGTTTTCCTTCCTTTCGTTTCTTTTACTTAAAAGTGATTTTTTTTTCTCTTTAGTGGTTCGTATTTCATTGTAATTCATTATTCGCCTAATGATCAACGTCTTCGATCTGTTCGTTATATGTGAAAAATGTTCAGTCAGAGAAGAATACTTCCTTCATGGAACTCTGCGATATTGACCATTATGAGAGAAGAAATAAAAACAGAGTGCACGTTAAGGATTCCATGTTTTCCTGACTTATTGGAGTAATTCGTCTTTCATCATAGTAGGATTCTTTTCTATTTGTAAAAGTCGACATACACTTAATCCTTTCCGGTTCATCTTTTTTGCTTTTCACTTCGCCTCTCTTAATTTCGAGCTCTCTTTATTATCTTCTTCAGTTCTTTTCTCTTCCTTACTCTTTAGTTAATACCATTCGCGCAGTGAATATTTACAATTTTATCAATGCCAAGATGTGCCCTTGTAGAGACGACCCCCAATAGTAGCAATCTTATCGCGTCAATCTGTCTTTGATTCTTTCGTCAGCCTCTTACCCACGCTTCACCAGCAGAGCTTTCATTCTTTTATCGCTTACATTTCGATGACTCCAGTCAAGCAATAATAGCTTTATTAGAGAAGTGTCGCCTAAGTCGAATCCGTGGAAAAAAAAACGAAGCCCACGGTGTCGCCAACAGTCGTTGGTTTGAAATCTTAGATATGTAAAAGTTTTTAGAAAAAACCACCATTTCTGTACGGAACTAATGGGGTGTTCCAAGGAATCCTGTTCGAAATCTCCTGTCAGCTGACAATTTGCTGCAACTCATACAACGAGAGCAGACGCGACGCAATTCGTTGCAAAACGATGTGTTCACGTTGTTATTAAGTAATATAAACCACCACATGTATACATACCGTATCCGGTCTTGTCAACATGACGAAATGCAATTTCAATTTGGCTTAGCTGCTGCTGTTTGCCCCAATGTGCTCATGTTTTTCATCATTTACGTGAGCTCTCTGTAAGAGTATCGCCCATCGAATAACATTGCTGTGTTTTGTTGTTGTTTCAAGTGCCACCGCATGTATCGACATCGCTACCGTAAACCCTCTGGTGACATACGTTAGCTTTAACTTGAACTGTACATGTGGCTGAGTGCGTGTGTGCTTTTTTCTCGTTCTGGAAAAAAAATTAAACAAACTGATATAAGTGACATGACGGGCAAACACCTACGCTCACTTCGTCATACCGAGCACCCAGGTTTTTTACTATTACAATCTTTTTGTCGCCTTAAAAGTGCTTGGTTTTCTTCGCTTTGCTAAAACAGCTATTAAGCTATCTAATTTCTAATTTGCTGATCTATCTTTGTGTCTTTTTGTTCTGCCATCACCGTGGTGCGCTTTCTATCCGCACTCTTCTTCCCGCTCTGCCCGTTGTGGTGGCAGGCAGCGTCCAAGGCCATATATGGTCATTATCTATGTTCGCAAAAAGATGAAGACACCAAGCGACCCTCTTATTACTCTCAAACAACAAATACATTACTCGATTTGAAGAAAAGCTCATTCGTTACTAACTATTATTAAAGGTGAGGAGCTTGTTAACTAGGAATAGTTGAAATAGCTTAAGCTTGAAAAGGATTAACTACAAAACTGTATCTATCTTGCGGAACTGAGATTATCCTCGTCTTTTTATTAACATCTTTATAATATTTAGGTTTCGTTAAACATAGCTCTCCTTGACAAATTAACGAAACATTGTAGATGTAGAGATTGTTCTGTATGGTACAGTAACCTTAGCTCTACGTTTTTATAGGACATCAAACCGGAAATGATGCCGGTAGGTGGTGGTCCGATACCGAGTTTTGTCTTCGATGTGATGAATCCGTATCATCCGTATGCGAATGGTCTTGACGGTGCGCGGCGGAAGAACGCGACCAGAGAGACTACGGCTCCGCTTAAAGCATGGCTTACCGATCATCGCAAGAATCCCTATCCTACCAAGGGTGAGAAGGTCATGTTGGCTGTGATGACGAAGATGACACTAACGCAGGTTTGCCATTTCATCATATAGTAGTTGGACTTTGTTTTTGACACTAAATAAGTATTTATTTATATTTGTATCTTTTTTCTAACATGTGAACCAAAACAGATAAATACTTTCGAAAAAAAAAGTGGTCGTGGCTAAATGAATATTTGTAGTCAATCCACTCACACCTTCGGCAACTAGTCTATGTTCCAATAAAACGGTATCTGAAACCCGTATTCTCCCCATGCTGGTTGTAGTAACAGAGTTCTTCAACAACAATAATTTGTAGCAATATACAAGATTACCGTATGCTGGACTTGGCGGAAATTTCTCTACTGACCGCTTCGCACAAGCGTTCTGTTCGTTCACAGTGATTATTTACAGCATGAATTCAGGTCATATTCAACGTAATTGTGTTGGAAACCGTATAGAGTCTACCGCTAATCGTCAATTTGTAAACCGATCGACGCACTTTGAGTGTTTAAGAACTCGCCGACATCACAAGTGCAATTGAAATTGACGCGAGTCGTCCGTCAACCAAGCCATCGGCAGTGCTGTTGGCATGTCTAAGCAGCTTTGATACGTAGTTGTTACCCGTCATCGCCATAGACGGACACACCAATGGCCCGAAGGGAAGTTGGGCAGTTGGACGAACCAATGGATGTGGATACACGTACACACGTATATACACACACACACCACACACCACACACACACACACACACACACACACACACACACACACACACACACACACACACACACACACACACACACACACACACGCACGCACA
>MQTX01000078.1:524617-547762 GCA_009735665.1 Angiostrongylus cantonensis
CACATGCGCGCACAGATAGACAATTATCGCTCTATGCGATAGGTTTAAGACGAAGATTGCGTCATGGTCGATTGCTTTGATCTTTCAATCAAAAAATCGCTAATTATGATTCGCGGCGATTCTACAGCTCATCAGACTTATCGCCCGCCACCTCGCCTCTTGTAAGGGCGTCGATTTGGTAATTCTTAGCAGAAATCTAGTGAAATCCACTGTCGCGTCCTTGTTTATTGTGATCTAATTTGCTAGATTTTATCGCTATGACAAGAATTCTCGCCTGTTCAAAGGTTCCGACGGATAGTTTCAAATGATTGCCGCCGCTCAGAAAATGCCACACATAATAATGTCCTGATTGCAGCCACGAACGGAAAATGAGATAATATCTCGGACTACAGTTATTCGTCTTTTCTTTGTATGTTTAAACTTATCTCAGAATTTAGAGGTGAGACGATTTAGTAGACGAAGAATTTTCGCAGGTGTGTACTGGTAGCGACTTATGGTGGTCCGTTTAGTTTTCTACACAAAGTTAGGGATGTCTAGAAGCTGACAGTCAAACACGACCGAAGCTAGTTCTTTTTAGTGCTTCTACCGAAATTTACTGCACCACACTGCGTTCACTGTGTCCTCACAGGATTTTTTAAAATTTTTTTCTATGATATCCTGTGAAGCGAAATGAATACTTTTATGCCATTATCATGTTCTTTATACTTGATTCTGGACAATTATCATTTATTGAAGGTGTCGACATGGTTTGCAAACGCTCGCAGACGATTAAAGAAAGAGAACAAGATGACGTGGTCGCCACAGAATCGCCGTGGTGATGATCCGAATGATGACGATCTGGCTGATATCGATGGAATCGATGGTCTCGACGGTTGTGATCGGCCGTCCAGTTCCATGTCCGATATGTCAGAAAAGAAAGAAGGTTTGTAGTAGTCGTTAGAACTCGAAAAATTCGCTATCTATTTCAATCATTTTATCCTTACAGCCCTTACAGAAGTACCAGTAACACCAACAACGAATAACAACCACAAGGATTCGGCATCAGATGTGAGCACGCCGAAAAAAGAACCTGGAAAAATATGGTCTATTGCCGACACTCTCGGTGAACGATCCGAATCTACAAAGGCCGAGAATGAGGCGGGAAGTTCGAAAAAGGTTTGATATAATAGTTTGTTATGTTTGTAATTACTTGTACCGTTTCAAGTCCAGTCGTTCGTCGTGCATCTGAAGCGCACACCAGTAATAACCGTATTAGTTGCTGTGGATCGCCAAAGACATCCACTCTGTGCCACCTGCTTCACCTAGTTCAAGGATGCGGTGTATTCTTAATGTTTTCTGTCTGGTTAGAAGATGTCCATTGACAGCTGACCAAGTTTTCCCGTGATGTGTTTCCACACCCATAGCTATCTTGCTGCGATCACCTGGAGTTGACACGAGAGATACTTATTGGAGGCCAACATGAATCTCCTTCTATGTCCTACTCACTTTATTGCAAGCGATTTGTTGCATCGTGCAGAATACAATCCATAAACATCCAAGTGTACCTATGCACATCTGATTACGATCACATGCGTAGTGAAGTCAAGGCGGTATAACGGAGACATTAGTCGATTTCCATTAAGATTATTTACTAGGAACAACCTTATCTGAACTCCTGACTAAATAACAATCTCTTGAGAGGGATGTCCACGAGTATTTGATGTGTATAACATCTGATAAAACGACACCATTTTCAAACGACAGTTACAAAAAGCTTTGATCCAGTGACTATGGCAAGTGTTCGCTATGTCTAAGGTTTTTTAGTCGAAAAATAACTGTGATTATAAAAATTAGTTTTAGGATTCACCAAGTGTTGAAGATGATCCTGCAGCAGTGACACAACTGCAGCGGATGATCGCGCTGTCAAATTTCCAATTTCCGCCACATATGCTGGCCGCTATGGCGCGATCGGGAGCCATTCCACCGATGCCGTTCCTGAATCCGCTGACGTTGATGGGTTTTGCAGCTGCACATCAACAACAACAACAACAACAACAGCCGCATCCATCAATGAGTGGTCAGTGCATATTTTCGTTTGTTTCTTGGTTTCCCATATTAATGCCATGTCTTGATGAACTCAAGGAAACCTATGAGGAAAAGGAGTGAAAAATAAGAAGGGAGGGAATGTTGGTTTGTATACTCTTCAAATGTGAAGAATTTGCAATGTTTGAGTGTTCTACAATAGCAAAAACTAGTGGGCAATGATCGATTCCCTCTTCATGCAAAGTGTGTTGTGATTATTTCTTGTGTCATTTGTTGCACTTTGGTGTCGTGTTATCTTAATCTTTACATGTAATACATGGGTCATGGTCTTGTTTGTGATAACAGACGGCACAACCACAATGATTTGACGGCAAGTTCCCACGATGTCATTAAACAACCCATAAAAGGGAGAAACATCAGTAATAACTGCGCTGCAATCAAGAGATGTCGATTGTCGTTGTCGCTCGCTGTCGCTCGCTTGCTCAATGCTGCCTTGATCTGCCAGTGCAACAACCGTGTGTCGCTGGCCATTTGCTGCCGTTGTCGATGATTCCGCGTCCCTTTCCGCTCTTCCGCTCTTCCCCGGATGGTCTTGGTCGAGAATTATCGTGAGGTCAAAAATCCAACTTGATATATTGGCGCGTCCATGTTTGATTGTTTAATTTTCTTCCAACTATTAAATCGTTCGCCCAACGTTTTCGACTGATTTATGGCATCACATAAGCTGGCTGGTGTGAGCGACCGTAAAACTGTCGTTGCACTGATATCAGCGCAATTTTTTCGTCGAGAATCGTTATGATTAATGACAGCGTTGGGCAGTTTTATTTGTCCAAATCACAAATGCGCAGGTACTTGACCGTGCGTGACTTCTTTGTACGTGTTTGCAACAAGTTATTCGCGGTTGTAAGCTATCGTGAACGCTTAAAACCTTAATGGTTTCAGAAAATTATGGCTGTATCATAATATTCCAAATTTGGTTCGATGTAAGACTTCATACCAAAAGGCAACTTTTTGCCAACTTAAAAAATATTTTGACCTTTATTTTCTATAATTTTGCTTATTACTACATAGGCGTTCGTGTGGCGCAGTGGTTCGAGGTGCCACTGCGACACACACGTGGAATCAATCCTCGCGCCCATGGCCCACCAAGCCTTCCATCCCTCCGGGGTCGGAAAATTGGTACCAGACTTGTCTGGGGAATAGCAACACTTGCTTGGTACATCGGTAGGCCACCGCGAATCATCGTAAAGGCCAGATATGCATTCCCTCATCTCCAACGGTGCTTAATGAAGTCGAATGAATGGCGCATCCCTTAAGGATTGATCAACGCCGAGAGCTTTATCCTTCTTTTACTACTACGTATGTGTACAAATTTGCCAATAACTTCTAATGATGACATAATGACATAATTAGGCTTTATGACATCGTTACCAAAAATTCAAACGCACACTTATCTACCAGTTGGCCTTGCCATTGTGTCGGCGGCGCTGCCGTTGTTTGTTATTCTTTCATTAAAGCGACACATTCCAACACTATGCCAATCAATAACTGAATGAACGTTCAAAAATCATCTTCTTAGGATCGTTTTCGTCGGATGCACATTCGTTGAGCCCGTCGTCAAGTCACTCACCGGCCGACTCCACAAATGCTCTCAGAAGTCCGATTGCCACATCACAAACACCTCCGTCCACACCTCCGGTGGCGATTACCAGTACTTTTTCGACAACGTCCTCAACCGGTGCCGTCAATACCATCGTCACCACCACCGCCACTAATTCTATAACATCCAGCGTTGGTGGACCTACTTCATCGACATTGACGGTTACTAGTACGCCCATTGTCATCGTCAACAATCATGCGCAATCCGTTCACGGGTTCAGCGATAGCCGATGATCTCCTACAGTGTTTAAACGCCATTTATAGCATTGTACAGTACATTTTGTGCACGTCATCACCCATCCCGCAATATGAATTTCTACTGGATCAATATATCGATTTTTAGTGACTGCGTAATATTTAGAAAAACATGAAGTGGTTATCATTTTTTTATTACGATTTAATGCGTCCTATTTTGCCTAATATGGTTTTTATTGCACAGAATAGAATAGGGTAAATTACTGTTGCATACATATGAAACATCCCAGTTGACTTTCTTTTCTTCACATTTTGACATAGAATATTTCTCAGATGCTCTCTAGTTCCTTGCATCCTGCTCTTATATGTTTCCTTTGTTGTTTCATCCTTATGTTTCTCTAAATCTCTTTGCGTTCCTTATATTTTGTTTTGTGATCCCGTACGTATGTCTTCTTGAATATTCCAGTTCTTGATGACTTGATCTAATCCATGACTCATAGGAGACAAAACAAGACACTATTTATTCTTCTCGCGATATGTGATCATTTTTGCATATTGACCATTAAAAATCAATAAAACTAATAATGTATTAGTATCCGGAGATTTTTTCGTAGAGCTTCATTAGCATGAACGATATTCTTAGGAAAAAAAACCTTTGAATCACTTCTAAATTGACGCTACCGCAACCGCTGAATGAGAAGTGTCAGAGAAACTTCAACCAATTGACCACACCCTTCCTATGTCATCAACATTGCTAGAAAATGTTATACAGCTAGTCTATCATAAAGTATAGATAAGCACTTAAGTAGTTGTTGTTCATATGACAAATATGCTGATCAATCAATCAATTGATATGAGCACCAAGAAGGAAACCCATCAATATTTCACCGGCCACGTCAATCGATTGATATTTTTTTATGGAAGCTGCCAATACATCTGAAATTGAAACTGAAAACCGATGTGGTCGAAACAACAGACGTTCGTCATTAACTGAAACCGTCGTTTTTAAGACGATTAATGCTGCCGACGGTGACGGCGATGACGCGACGTATCACGACACTACGCGATACATTGCGACGACGCGCGACTCAGAGTTCGGCATCGTCGTCGCCGCGTGCGTGCGTGCGTGCATGCGTGCGGTTTACCACCAGTCGTTGCGAGACGACGACCGAGTTTTTCCTATGATTTATGTTAGAAAGAGAGAAAGAAAAAAAAAGCACACCACAAACAGCCAAAAATGTGTGTATACAAGCATATATATATGTACATATGTATATACGTACATATATATTTCACTTTCACACACATATACGCATACACATACACAGATGTGCACACACAGCCACTGATTTTCCATGTCTACATCAGTACAGTATTGTGTGATTTATTCCATGGAACTCTTCAAAATTAGAAAATATCAACGAATACCGTGACAAATTTGATCTTTCGCGATCACAATCCTCACAGATGGTGAACGGATGTAATAGAATCGACTCTATTTCTAAGTAATGAAATGATCGTGTTACATCATTACATGTGAACGACATGGGATCGTTCCACTTCAACTGACCATTGAATTCCAAAAATTCCATGAACTGAATCGCACCGTTCTACAAGTGTATTTATGAGAGAAATTTAGTGTTTGTATACTGATAACCTTGTTTTATCATTGATAAATCGGAGAGGCTGAAAAAAGGGCGACACGGCGAATCGGTGTCAATCAGCACTTTTTTCGGCCGATGATGGCGGCGTCGATGAAAAGAACATTTATGGAACAAGCATGAAGAGGTTTTTTTTTGTTTATCTAAGAATAATAAAAAAAACAAGGGTCGAAAAGATCGTCACTGAGTTGAAACCGATTGAAACGAAAGTGCTAGGATCTTAAAAAATTGAAATCCATTGAAGAAAGAATGAAAACAAAAAGGAAGCTGGGAGAAAAAGCACAGAAGAAACTATGCGCATTTGAAAGAAAAATGACAAACAGGCAGTTTATTTTTTCCTTAATTCGATGTCCACTCTTTTTTGCAGAGTTTGTAAACCACAGTGCATGACAGAAGGACGTCTTCCACGTTTTCTGACCTCCCGGTCCGTTTTTACTGCTCTTTCACACTTTTTAAGCTGACCACGCATTTTCGTGTCTGGAAAAGACCTCTTCGAAAATGATCAAGCAGTTAATTCTCCTATATATCATTAAACTGAGGCGATATTTTCAGTGTGATTCGCTATTTCAAACCATACTGAATAAATTGAACTATAAGGTTGCAACGTTATGGTTTAAATGCAATGAAAAACAGGAATTGATTGAAGTTCAGTTTGGTATGCTTAGATAACATTCGCTATCATCTAGGATTTGAGAAGTTAAAATTGGTTTTCAGTACAAAAACACCTGAAAATCTTTCAAGGTTGCAACGTTATGGTTTAAATGCAATGAAAAACATAGGAATTGATTGAAGTTCAGTTTGGTATGCTTAGATAACATTCGCTATCATCTAGGATTTGAGAAGTTAAAATTGGTTTTCAGTACAAAAACACCTGAAAATCTTTTGTTCTAGTCGTGCAGCTTTCTTTTCTTCACCAACCTACTACTTTGTCAACCTTTTAATGCACACAGAATCTTATGCCAAGCATAAACAGCCAGAAGTTAGCATTAGAAAAAATTATAGGTTCCCCTGAAAATGGAAAGCTTGCTTTCTTTGCTCTAAAATTCTGCTCATTGTTTTAACACTTGAATAGTCAGGAACCCCAGCGTCGTATTAACCATTTAAACTGGCTTATTGCTGGTTTGGACAGAGCTGAAACCTCCAAATTCCAAGAAACCCGTGCCAACGTATTCCCAGGCTACCTTAAGCAGTCACCTGCCTTTGTGGTGGAAGATTTGCCAGCTTGCATTCGGATTCCTCCCATGATGGAAGCAATTCTTGGCATTCGTTTAGCCCTTGGTGAGAGCTGACCACGATGTTTTTCTTTTAAGTATGTTGGTCAGATATAGTTTCATTCCTGATCAGACTACTGTAATGACTACGGTAATACAGTTATCGATTGAATGCGCATCGAAATCCATACGCATATTTTGCATAGGATAGCAGAATTTTGGAAGAAAGAGAAACCGTTGCTTCTATACAAACATTTAATCACGTTTTTAACGAAAATTATTTACTCATATAATTGTTTACGCAACCTGATTTGGCATATTGCGGAATCACAGCATTTCTCTTATTTGTTTCTTTGCCTCGCATTCATCAACCACAAAGGTGTTTAACTGCTAACTAATGATTTCGCCTTCTTCAGAAATGTCGCTGGTCACTGATCGAACCAGCGTGCATGCGTGTGTTGCACGGCATCTCTAACCTTTGCACTTACTGCTCACTTGAAAAATAAAAAAAAATAAGGTTGGGAGGCTAAATAGCATTACATCATGGCAGAAATTTTGTACTTTGTTTACTATGCGCTAGACAAAAGCCGTTTTCTTTCAATGAAGAAAAAAAAGTGAAATCAAAAGAAAAACGATCTCCTGAGAAGTTGATAGAAACTGTCCCAACGTCTGAAACCGTTAGTTAACGGCTTCTTTCCAGATGTCTGAATTCTGATGTAAGAAATAAAACTACGGTACCAATTTACATTCGCAAAGTCTTTCTCTATTTCATGTCTTTACCTTTTAGTTCATTTCCAGAGCATTTCATGCACTACCGTACTGTGGTGTTAAATCACTAACGATGGTGTTTACTAGACGAGCGTTCGACGAAATTCGAAACTTCTGCGAATGTTGCCTATGCTGGAGCCATTCACTTATCAAGCCACATTTAATGTAATCCGTTGCAGTTCACGGACCACGAACTTCTAATGAATTCACGTCGTCCTATTACGGTAGCAGTTTCGCACGTGTATTACAAATTCCTGAATACGCATGGCTTTATGAATAGCGGTTGTTCCAAATGTTTTTCATATTCGACGATGAGCGATTTCAAATCAAGTTCTCTCTGAGCGACCTGCGTACTTTCATGTAATTCATGCCGTGAGAACAGCGGTGACTGTTAATGGCTGAAACACACCACTTTCCACAGAAAACTTCTTTTTTGACTCTTCGGGTATTTTCATAATTTGAAACAAAATCAAGAGTTCTCTTGTTTCGACGGAAATTTTCTCTCTAGCGGAATGCTTTCCTACAGCGATATAAGCAAGAAAAATGGATGACAGCGAAGGGTGGACGAGCAGAAAGCGGTCTAGCCTTCCATAACTTATTGACACGTCGGATAGTCGTGTCATAAACCTTTCTCGTTTTCTGCTGTTTACAAGTTTTCCTCCTTGACCAATGTTTAACACAGTAGTTGGTAAATCCGCCTAGCCTTCAATGACTTAACTTTCTCATCTTTCTATATTCTTGTCATATCGAGTTATTTACTAAAGTATCGTCATATTTTTAATATCTCATCACAATATTTATTGCCTTCGTTTATTCATATGACAAATCAGATTTCGTGTGGATCCAGAGACGATTTTCATTCAGATCATTGTCTGGAATCCTCCTTATTCACAAAGACCTTCGGACCTGCATTGGCTGTAAGACAGGTTTTAAAAAGCCTTCTCTATTCATACTGTTGATCAACTTGATTCTCTCTGGTTCTGTTAGTAGTTCTGTTAGAGCATTCACAATTCTTCACCAACGGTTGAGTCCTTCCGTTTCGCAATAAGAGGAACTTTTCCTAGGCAAGTATAACACCAATTCGAAGAATCCGGAATCATGGAAAGTTTGATTGCCTTGTTTGACTAACGCTAACATGAGATTGATGGAAACATTAGTCGACCAATATTTAGACACCTCTTCCTTATTCAGTGAAATGATTCGAGAATGATTCGAGTCCATCGTTCACAGTCATTTATTCATGCCCTGTGGGTCTTTTTAGTCGCAATTAGTCGAATTCAATGTGACGGATCACCGATCGAACGAGGTAACCTTGCTAGACAAGGATTCCCAAAACAAGTCGGTTCTTGGCTAACTGTCCACTGGTGATAAATTGTTTTTGTGAGCAAAATCCATCTTGTAACAGTAGATTCGATATTGAGGACGCTCCGAATACACAGTCTCTTGCTATTTCGATCCCTGGCCCTGTGCTCAAAAAGCTTTCTATCGCTCCAAGGTCGGTAAATTGGTACGAGACCTGTGTAGGAGGAAAACAGAACCGACTCGATACATCGGTAGGATCCCATGGATCACCGTAGAGGCTAAATTTATGTTCAGTCACTTGTATGACGCTTAATGAATTCGAGCACATGACGCTTCTTTCATGATTTGATCAAAGTCGCAGATCCTTCACTAATCCTAGCAGGTGGAAATTGCTTATAGCACATAGCTAAGTGCATAATGCATCAGCCGAATAAATCTCTATAACAAACCTGTGTCAGCCCCTCAGTGAAACAATGCATTGATTATTCACATCGAGGCTGAAAGAAAGCCAGTCTGCAAAGCAGGTGTAAAGCAAAATCAGCCTGAGTAGGATTCCATCCATTGATTGTCCATATACTGCATAACAGGTGAGCATGTGGAGCAATGGTCGGAGGCGTCCTGCAATACACACGTGGAGTCGATTTCTGTGCTCATAGCCCACCAAGCCGGAGCCTTCCATCCCTCCGTGGTCGGCAAATTGGTACCAGGCTTGTCTGGGAGGATATAGCAGCACTAGCCCGATACATCGGTAAGCCAGCGTGAGTCATTGTGAAAGGCCAGATATGCATTCAATCACCTCCAAACCATGCTTAATAAAATCGAACGCATAACGAATCCCTCAAGGATTAATCAACGCTGACAGCTTTATCTTTTTTTAACCTTTTAACGTTTCGACGTTTTCGTCTAAATCAGAGCCAGTGATCCGAGCCGATGGTCCACGCTTGTTCTTCGTCTCGCTGTGGCGGTTTCGCCTTCGTGTAGAATGATGCCTTGCTCAGCGGGCCGACTCAAATGAGGCATACTCGGTGATGCCCTTTTATAGAGGATGGTAATGGTAGATAGTTGTGATTGTCCGATGCTAACAACTTGTTTTTCATCCTGATAATCCATCCTGTTGAATGGTAAAAAATTTCGTGATTGAGTAATCAAGTTTCCAGAAATGTCCCTGTCATTTTGCACCAAACGTATTAGCGAGCAGAGGAAAGTGCTGAAAGAAAATCTGTAAAAAGTTTAAAAAAGGACAAAGGATAAAGCTCTCGGCGTTGATCAATCCCTCAGGGATGCGTCATGCATTCGACTTCATTAAGTATCGTTAGAGGTGATTGAATGCATATCTGGCCTTTACAATAACTTGCGGTGGCCTACCGACGTATCGAGCTAGTGCTGCAATCCTCCCAGACAACTCAGCTATCAGTTTACCGACCCTGAAGGGATGGAAAGCTTGGTGAGTCATTGGCGCGGGGATCGATCCCACGTGTGTTTTGCTGGGCGCCTTCGACAACTGCTCCACACGCGCTCTTGCGATCTATGAAAAGTATGAACGAGAAAACTGGAAAAGTAAAACTCGGTGAAACACATTTTTTGCTATGAGTTGTACTGAAAGCTCCCTTCCCTGTGCATGCGCAAGATTCATGTGTTTGATGGATCGTAGAGAAATAATAGAAGCAATTTTAATTGAATGCCACCAAGGCGCCCTTACCATATTCGCTTTCAGGGTATATTGCAAATTTGCTTGATATCCTTGAGAACATCCTGAAAATTTTGATGGACGAGCTTCTCTTCGATGAATTTTACAAACACATCTGACTAATTGTTGTTGACCAAAAATCCATGTAGACGTCGATATTTAAAATAAATGATAAGTACGATGTCCTTCGTGTTCATTGAACTGGCAGAGCTAAAGATCTAGCCCTTATTAAGTGCCCACTTCAATCCATTCATGACCAGCGCACGAACAGGTGACGGATGCAACAATGCGGTGGGAAAGAAATTCTTGAACTCAACGTTATTGGCATTTAATGATTAAATTGTATTAAAATATCAGTGTTCAAGGGAGCGTTTGGTGCAGAGGTTAGTAGTGCTACGTAATGCGCAAGTGCAAGCCGGTTCAATTCCGCATTTCGCCATAATCAGGCCCTCAATCTTCCTCAGGTCGACGGATTATTGCCAAATTTTTATGAGGAGGTAGAGGAAAACATCAAATGGATAGATCCATAGGACAAAGTCACACTATAAAGCAAATATACATTCAATAACTTCGACGATGTTACGAGCGTAGTCGAACATGACATATTAATAAGCGTTTTATAACTAACGCTTTCTCTTTAACCATTTTTTCCAACATTTCATCTCTTATTTTTCTATGTAGATTTCTTTTAAGAAATGTTCTACGGAACTGAGATCAGTAGGATCTTACCCAGGCGTTCTTACCTGACTCCATTTGCTGTAATGGTCTGTTTCCCTTGGCTCAGTGTGTTGCGTCAACGTGTTGCGCGGCTTACGCGAATGCGGTTTTTTTTACGATCGACAACAAGTAATGTGAGGGAATACGGAAATAAACGACTATCCGACCCTCTTTCGTCTCTATTCGACGTTTACGACCGATTGAAAGGTAATCTAACTCATTCTTGCTAAGATTTTTTCTCAAGAAGTTGCACTGCTTTAACTAATCAAGACGACTGACCTATCGCCTACGAAACCTGAAGTCAAGTCGATCTCATGACTTGTGCTTTTAGTTGTTGATCTACCAAAGTTTTCAAAGTTCTAAATCATAGGCCGAATTTACTTTCTAGTGAAGTGGGGATAAAAGGGTGCGTGTGGTGCTTGCTGGTTTATACGGAACACGGTATTCTGCCAATAACCATTTAAATAACTTGATCTTGACTTTTTATTTACTGCTTACTGCATTTTTTCAAGGCTGGGTACTATGTGGAATACAGCCACAATGATGCAGAGATATTTTCAAAATTGCTGACAGCGGGTGCCTGCGGCGGTGAGGATAAAAGGGTGGAAGGATAGAGCTCTCGGCGTTGATCAATCCCTGAGAGATGCGCTATGCATTCGACTTCATTAAGTATCGTTGGAGGTGATTGAATGCATATCTGGCCTTCATAAACACTCGCGGTGGCCTGCCGATATATCGAGCCAGTGCTGCTATCCTCCCAGACAAGTCTGGTACTAATTTGCGGACCCCGGAGGGATGGAGGGCTTGGTGGGTCATGGGTGCAGGGAACAATTCCACGTGCGTGTCGCAGTGGCGCCTCCAACCACTGTGCCACACGCGCCCTTGCGGCGGTGCGGATAGAGCCCGCTACTACCCTTACCCTTCCTTGGGGAGGCGGGGGTTAGCATGTTCACCAATACACCATGCAGGTACCTTGAGCTAGTTCTCTATCTAACAGGACCATCGACAATCACACCGTCAATGGTATTGATCTAGAGGGCAAAAATAGGCAGTGAACCCAGTTAACGTGAAACTCTGACCGAAACCAAAATGTTGATTTTTTATTTACCGCCTGCTACAGTTTTTCACTGCAAGGTATTACGTTTGGGTTTTGCAACTTGAGTAGGTAGAATGCCGATTCTTGCTTCTCATATCAATTCCTTCGACGGGTGATTGCTGTTGGCACTGATCGATACAATTAGCTAAGGTCTCCTCCTGGCCAACCAAGCCTCTCATTCCTCCAGGGTGAAAAAATTCGTACCGAACTTCTCTGGGAGAAATCACTCCCTGCAATCGAATTGGAAACGCTTCGGCAGGCCCATCTCAGAACTCTAAGGAGAATTGCTCGACCATCACTCTACAACATTCAAGATAAAGTGAAAATCCTCAAGCAGCACCGAAGCCACTCGTAAAAACTTCGAGGATCTTCGTGGAAAATGGATGCGAGGAAACGAATAGGATGTGGGAAGTGTTGGAATCCGCACAGTAGACGTGAAGACGGCCTATATAAAATAAAATAAAGATAAAAAGATATGAATTAAAGCTGTTGAGCTGAGGCGAGGTTGATACAGCTGTCGTTGTTGATGTCGTTGGTGTTGGTCGACGGCCGACGTTTCGACGATTTCGTCTCCTTCAGGGCCGTTACGAGTGTGACTGCAGTCCAGTTGATAAGATCATCTCATAAGAACGTATAAAGAAATGTATGGACTATTTATGATGAAGCTCATAGAAAGCCGGTCTTTTACGTTATGAATGATCAAACAATGACTAATTACCAATTTTCACAAATTATCAACAAGTTAGGGCGTGTGTGGCGCGATGGTTGGAGGCACCGCTGCGACACGCACGTGGAATCGATCCCTGCGCCCGTGGCCCACCAAGCCTTCCATCCCTCCGGGGTCGACAATTTGGTACCAGACTTGTCTGGAAGGATGGCAGCACTGGCTCGGTACATCGGCAGGCCACCGGAAGTCATTCGTAAAGGCCAGATATGCATTCAGTCACCTCCAACGATACTTAATGAAGTCGAATGTATGGCGCTTCTCTCAGGAATTGATCAACGCCGAGAGCTTTATCCTTTTATCAACAAGTTATGAACAAATATTTTTGACGAAAACGGCATAAACATAAACAGCTAATTAGCATACGAGTAAAAAACTATAAAAGTTGACGAATTAGTTAGGAGGGTATTAGGCAGCAGAAAGAAAATGGCCTCAGTTCCCCCTGGCGACATCAATACTCAACCAAACTCGAAGATTGTCTTCAACGCGCCGTATGACGACAAGCACACCTACCACATCAAGATCATCAACGCCTCCGGACGACGCATCGGATGGGCCATCAAGACGACTAACATGAAGCGTCTTGGTGTCGATCCGGCTTGTGGTGTGCTCGACCCCAAGGAAGCAACACTTATGGCTGTGTCGTGCGATACTTTTGAGTATGGACGCGAGGTGTGTATTTTCGTTTACTGGCTCATTGGGTCATTGCTTATGGTTGCTATTTATTGATGTCACTATGACTTTTGTTTAGGACACCAACAATGATCGTATCACCGTCGAGTGGTGCAACACTCCTGAAGGCGCAGCCAAGCAGTTCCGAAGAGAATGGTTCCAAGGAGATGGTATGGTTCGCAGAAAGAATCTTCCCATTGAGTACAATCCTTGAAGATGTCCCTAGACTCTAATAAACTTGGTCAAGTGAAAGCATAGTGTTTTCACACTGTGCCTAACGAGACCATTTTACAATCTGAAGATGTTCATTAATTCTACAGCACGAGATCACATAGAAGAGTGCATCAAGAGAACAGTGAATTGTTAGACAACATAGGCTTCTATGAAATCAAATTACACAAAAGGCTAAATACCGTGCTAGGTGTCTGGACCGATTGAAATTTTGTTTTACACGATCACGCAGTCGAGATTGATAAGGTGACTTTTGGTGACATCTAAAGTTTTGGTGGCATGGCAGTTTTGGCGTCTTCGGTCAATCGAGTCGAGCACCCACAGTTGTTTCTTCATGTGACATGACAGTCTATGTATTCGAGTTGGGTCGAATGAAACGCCACAGTATGGATTTCCAACAACCTTGAGCTTATCAGTATAATATCAAGCTAAGATAGTTAATGATAACGCCTTATCTCCCAAAGGCGAACTCTGTGTCATGAGAATATTTCAGCGTTATAACATTGTTGGTGATTGCTGGTTATTTTCCACATCGACTGGGTAGTGATAACGATTGCCGTAATCAATTAGGCATCTGCTAGTGTTTATAGCCGGATCGATGACTCTCTCTTTGACTCTTATTCACTTACCACCCTCTGAGCAAACAGTCAGAAGGCGATGCTTCGAGTGCCAGATGACCACTTAGACACATTAGACGCCGTGACCGCACACACCGGTCGCTAGCTGACGGATGAGTGTAGTCATAGTGGATGAGGGATCCAACTACAATGTTTTAGAGAAGCTGAGTCTTTAGACGTCGACAAATTCGTCTACAAAAGTGCATCCACGGAAAAAGCCGAAATGAAGTCTTTCAAGCACAAGCGCAAAAGGTCGCTAGGAATAGAGCTCAGCAACTAGTTTTGACTTGTTCGTCTTTTTTTCCTAATCGTTTTAGGCGTACATCTTTATGTGTCTGTCGTAAATATTAATATGTGCTATCGTAATCGTCATCTACAATTACGGTAGATATCTATCGTGGCATCTACATGAATCTCTGCGCATACCTCGGTATTTATGACGCTGAGAAAAGTGTCGTTTTCAGTATCGAGGTTGCATGATGTTTGGTTATATTCCGTTTAAGATCAAGCAACGAGATATCAATCGACGAAAGCCGACTAAAACCAACTCTTCGGACCGACATCCTTTTAATTTTGGCACTCATCAATAATCCTACGAATGGTTTACCGCCTCATCGTGGCCAGGAGGTGATCCTGGGTATCGGACTGCGATGTGCGGCCTGAGGATTCGCCCCCAGCAGGGTCTCCCAAGCTGAGAAGGAGTCTGGCGTTTCCATCAGGACGCCTAGCTGAGAGTAAACCAGTACCAGGATCCATCACCGTCCTGGTATCAAAGTCGCATAGGGGCAAATTTTTCTCTGATCTACATGGGCTGCGACTGCCTGTGGTAGTGAGGACCTGGGGCAGACTTTGGCCAGGCTGACCTCGGCATTTCAGGGAATACAATGGCTTAACCAGCAGATCTCTGAAAAATGGTGATTATACTAGGGCACGCACAACCACTGAAGACGGGCCGTTCAGGTAATAAGTAAGCAAGTACTGATCTATAATTATCGAAAAAAAGCTGTTCGCGTTTACAGCAGTTTGCAATGATGAAGTTAGGCGCACAGTGCGAAGTACAAAAACTGAGCTGTGAAAACAAAGAGTATTTTATTTATAGGAGAATTATATTCATGTTCCTTTTTTGTGGATTTGTGGAAGGATTTCGACGAGCAAACGACCGAGCTACGTCAATGAGGTGAGACACAGAAGCGAGAATGAAAAGTACTGGGTTACAGAAGGCATATGGCGACAAAATGTTCAAAGTTCTATTCGTCTTTAAAAAAGAAAAATAAACCTGAACGACAAAAAATGAATATGAGAAAAAACCCTGGTATAATCATTAACTCAGACCCGCTGTTGCGCGTGTGGGGCAGTGGTCGGAAGCGCCACTGCGACACACGTGGAATCGATCTCCGCGCCCATGGCTCACCAACCCTCCATTCCCCGAGGTCGCCAAATTTTTACCAGACTTGTTTGGGAGGATAGCAGCACTGGCTCTATACATTGGCACGCCACCGCGAATCATTGTAAAGGCCAGATATGCATTCAATCACCTCCAACGATGCTTAATGAAGTCGAATGTATGACGCTTCTCTCAGGGATTGATCAATGTCGAGAGCTTCATCCTTTATCCTTTAATTAACCTATCCGCCGTAATCATCTATTACTTTGTCTGGAATGCTTTCTAAAAATGAAACAATGTAAATCTAAAAGCACTGAAATCAAACTGAGTCTTAATTAAACGAGGGAAGCTGGGCACTGGTTTAGCCCTTATTAGAATAGTTCTATTTGATTTTGTAAGAGGCTTATTTTCAACTCTTAGTATTACCTATAATAGAAGCTTAACTTCAGTATTTTGTTAACAAATCATCATTGCACCTCTGACACCTATGATTTTCTTCTGCTCTGTCTCGAAAACTGCTGATTCGCAACGAAATTATTAAAATATTTTTTCAAAAAGAAAACAAATTACTATAGCGGAAATAAGTATGCCATACAATTACCATCCTGGATAAAGGCGCATCGCCAGCTGAGGTTGCTTTATTCGAGCGGTGCTCCACTGGAGAAGGAAGATTCGACCGAATACGACTACGAAGACACCACATCGAGAGGACGAACGACTGTTGACCACTGATTCGGATCATTAGATCTGGAGAAGAAGAAGAAGGCGTTCAAAATTTAGCCGAATAAGTCTTTTTGTCTACATCGTGTTAGCTTAATAATTCAAGGAGACATATTTCTACTGAATGGTCTTTGAGAAGTTCTGCTAACAGTTAAAGTTTCGTGTAAGATCGGTCTTGATGCGAAAATCGACAGAGATTTTTTATATGGTAGCCGAGTGATTAGTGGAGCATTCCAATCGTGAAATGAGAAACAGTTGTCCGTTGGAAGCAGCGATAAATGGCGTAACAGTGAACGATTTGTCACCTCTATTGCGACGATATGACAAGTCACGTCATTCGGATATGATCGCTCTCAATCAGCAACTATAACCGTCACCAACTGCTTCCTCACCGCACCTGAAAAACTGCACGAAGCGCTAGGGACCACTTTTAGCGTTATCCACTATAGAGAGCGCGCGTTGAACACTGGTTAGAGGTGGCATGGAATACAAACATTGACGTTGATCCAATCGCACGCCACTAGCTGGCTGAGCTTCCGGGGTGCGCAGATTAGTGACAGGCTTCCCTGAAAGAATGAAAAGTTGCGAACAAGCTGTTGAAAGTCATTGTTTGAGACGAAAATGTATACAACCGTATTCGAGATGGAGTTGAACGCACAGCAAATCCCTGAGGCGTAGATAAATTCCAAACACTTTATACGCTGTTCTCATCGAAGACATTCAATGATTAGGCTTCGCGAGACGTTAAAGGAAGTGCTAACCAGAAAGGTAGCTGATGCGGTGGTCCAACTTTTTCGTAAGAGCCGCGAACAAAAAAGGATTTTCTTAAACGCCATCGAGAAAGGGAAGCTCCCTAGGCAGTTCTGACAGAGATCAAATAAGGCCTTATTAGACCTGTACTTTCTGTTCAATCATTTGATGTTTAACGGAAGAACAGGTGATGTCTATGATTTATCGCAATTTCTTGAAATGCACTAGTGTGCACGTAGATCGATCCCTCAACCCGACCACAGAGCTAACCGAGAATCTCGTTTTACTTTCCCCATCCTTCCGGTAATGCTGGATTGGTAGTAGACGCGTCCATGAAAATAAAAACCTTGGCTTGACATGTGGCTAAGCGATCAGAACCTATTAAGCAATTTTGTTGGTCAAACTTGAACCCAGTTACCTCCACGACGGCAGAATAGAATAGAATGGTAGACTTACTCGTATGGATAAATAGACCCCAACCGTGTTCTTCTTTGTGTCATAAAAGTTGATCAAAAGTAAAAAATAATTCGCAAAGACTGCATATCAGCTCAGTCGAAGTTTGGAAATATCTTCAATCGGTTGGGGTCTCAACAACGTTGATCTGTTATTGTATAACCAAGTGTGTCCATCAATGTGATTTCCTATGCGAACGAAAATTTTTCCTTAAATACTCCATGGTTATCGATTAAGTTGGCGACTGAATCAATAGAGCATTCAATTTTTAGTGCGTTCAGTGGTAGTATGACTTGTTTATATTTCGTTCGAACACGTTCGTTCGTTTATGTCAACGTGAAAACAACGTATGTAATTCGAGCGCAGCCTCGTGCACAGATGTTGATGAACTAAATTCCAATGCGGCCATTGGAGGGATCCCTTGAAAATCGAAATCACTGATCGAAGCAATCATAGGTATATCGGTCTACAATATTCTACTTGTGGAAGTGACTTTCTTCAACAAGAACACACCGTCTGTAATTATCGAAACTTTTTTCGGACCAATGTCAAAGCAACGGTGTACTCGAAAAAGACTGGAATTGCTTTCCTGAAGAATTGAGAACATTATGGGTTTTCCATTGGTGCTACCATCGGTGGATTTCACTCGACGCAACAGCGAAGAGCTGCATCACGACTACGACCAGCCGCGGGCAGTCAACTCGGATGAACGCGATTCTGAGAAAGGCTAAGGCACCGAAACGTTAACCGAATAATATTGTTTTATACATACCTCTTGTCAGCTCAGTCATGTAGGAAATTATTCGTCATAAATTTATTGTCGATCCTTTTGCAAGCAGACGTGGAAACTTTCAGTATTTCAATACACGATAACAGGACGATGACGACGCTCAGAACAGTTGATTAATGGAGATTAGCCGAATTCTGCCCCAGCGACCATTGTCAGAGGTCAACCCACTGAAAGCTCTGAATCCTCGTCGAGTTTTTTTTTTTAAATATCGGACAGCCGGTATCCTCAACAGCAGTCTTTGTGAGATCTATAGGAAGGATTAAATACGATGGAAGTTTGGAATAGGATTCTTCGGACCCGACAACCACGAATCGTAGCTGAAGCTCCCTCTTAACCGGACATTTGTATGAAAATGCCCGACGGCTTGAACAACGCTGCAGCTGATGATCATCTTCATCACTGACAATCAACCAGAAGCACTAGAACTCTTCAAAAATAAAAGCAGCCATTAAGGCAAAAGCTTTACAAAATAGAAAACCAACTACTTTTTTAACATTGGAGTCAAAGTACGACTATTGACTGACTGAGCGGAAACGAAACAGGTTATTTTTGAAATCGCTTAGCATTGTATACCGTTGACGAAACGTCGTAAATTGGATGAAAAATGAGCAGAGTCGTCAATCACATACGACTGCTTTTTTTTCAGAATTATTGTATACAAGAGATATGGTGCATGATAAAGGATAAATAGAAGGATGAGGCTCCCGACGTTGATCAATCCCTGAGGGTGTGCCATGCATTCGACTTAATTAAGCATCGTTTGGGAGTGAATGCATATCCAACCTTTACAATGACTCGCGATGGCCTACCGATGTATCAAGCCACTGCTGCTATCTTCCCAGAGAAGTCTGGTACCAATTTGCAGACCCCGGAGAGATGAAGGCCTTGGTGGGCTATGGGCGCCGAGATCGATTCTACGTGAGTGTTGCAGGGCAGCTCCGACCGCTGCACCACACGCGCCACTTGTAGTAGATGTACGCGTACGATACGTGAAAATATCGCTCTCTGGAAATGTTCTACTACCTGTATCACAAATCTCAACATCAAATATCACTGAATCATATGTGATGTTTCAGAGTACTACACTACCAAGTCGTCAAATAAATCAAGTGGCCTTCATTAAAATTCCAATTCGTCCTAAATCCATGTCATTGCTTCCGAAAAGATTCTACTGGCTTAGTGAAAACAAAAGCGGAACGCCTTTGGCATGATGTTTTCGTTGTTGCTTTTACTTCTAGCCATGGGTAGATCGCTTGGTTTTTTTATGACGTGGGGTCGATTATAACTGGACTTGATGAAAATGGCGAATTTCTTTTCACCTGTGGTGGAACCAACCCCACCATACACTACAGATCAAACCCAAACACCTCTTTGCTATAATGAAATGACAGCAAGCCATCAGTGAGTGATTAAGGATGAGGATATATATATATATATATATAATCTATATATATATATGTATAATATGTTATGCACTATATGCTATATACATTACATATGCTCTACTTGCATAATGGAAAGATAAAAGGATGAAGCTCTCGGCGTTCATCAATCCTCAATCCCTAAGGGATGCGCCATGGATTCGACTTCATTAAGCATCGTTGGAGGAGATTGAATGCATATCTGGCCTTTACAATGACTCGCGGTGGCCTACCGATGTATCGAGTCAGTGCTGCTATCCTCCCAGACAGGTCTGCTACCAATTCGCCGACCCCCGTGGGTCGGTGGATTGGTTGCGCCGGGCGAAGTCGAAGTCAAGTCTTACATCTATTAAACAGCATTTCTGCAACTGCGCTTCCCACACCTCGCTTTAAAATCTTATATATTAAAGTTGCTCTTCTACATAATGAAAAGTGGCCTACAATTCATAGTGGCTACAAAATCTTCAGTTTTTTCAACAAAACCGGGTTGACATCGATATACACTTTTTTTTGCGATTTAAAAGTGATGAAGCAACAGCTAGGAGGGCATGGTGGGTCCAGGACGCGTGGATCGATCCCATGTGTATTGCAGGGCGCCTCCGACCACTGCGTTCTTTTACATATATTGTATATATTATATATTATACTATATTATTCTGCTTTTATATTACACTTTATTCTATAATTATGTTACTCTGTATTATATTACACATATTATGTATTCTATACTACTGTATATATTATTTTTTTACGTTATTTCACATGAGCCGTCTTCACGTCTACTGTGCGGATTACAGCACTTCTCACATTCAATTCGTTTCCTCGCATCCATTTTCCACGTCGCACACCCAGGAACACCTCCCTGCCTCAATGAGGCGGTAAACCGTTGGGACGGTCCAGTAGGATATATTTTTATATATATCTATATCTATATTTTTATCTATATATATAAGGCGCGTGTGGCGCAGTGGTCGGAGGCGCAGTTCAACACATGCGTGGAATCGATTCCCGCGCCCAAAGCTCACGAAGCTTTTCATCCTCCCAAAGTTGACAAACTGGTACCAGACTTGTCTGCGAGGATAGCATCACTGGCGCGATACATCGGTAGGCCACTACAAATCATTGTAAAGATCAGATATGCATTCAATCACCTTTAAACGATGCTTGATGAAGTGAAATGCATGGCGCATCCCTCAGGAAATGATCAACGGCGAGAACTTTATATACATATATTGCACACAAAATAAATGAATAAAAAATATACAAATGCATATACCTACCAACATTTTACCGCCTCAGCGTAGCTGAGAAGTGTTCCTGGGTTCCGGGTTGCGATGCGTATCGGGGTGATTCATCCCTCCACCAGGGTCCCTCAAGCTGAGAAGGATTCCGGCGTTTCCATTAGGAATCCTAGCTAAGAGTGAACCAATACCACGATCCACCACCGTCCTGGTATCAGAGTCGCATGGTGGCAAGTCTCCGTCTGATCCAAAAGGGCTGCGACTGCCTGTGGTGGTGAAATCTGGGCCAGACCTTGGCAAGGCTGAATTCGAGATTCGTGGAAACCACAATGGCTTAACCAACAAATCCGCGAAAAATGGAGATTGTACTGGGCCCGCACAACTAGTGAGTAAGGCCGTTCAAGTGTCAAGTATCAAGTCATAATGCATATATTTCGTATATATACATACATCAAACGGCAACAATTCTTTCCGCAGATTTTCCTTTACCACACAGCATCTACAAAATTTTATCTCGACCGATGCAGTTTCTCCCCATTGGTTCCCTGAGCAAAAACCCGAAAGAAAAAGCCACACAAATATTTTTCCACTAAAATTTCAGTCGGAGAGTTTTTGATTAAAATTGCCATCAATAGTTGTTCTAAATGCGACAAATGTTTTACAACCAACTGTGACATTGACGCTCTCGTTTTTCACATTTTTAAGGAACAACGCGCCTTTTGTTTAATATTGAGCGGCAAAACAAACGAAACAGCGCAAATGTTGTCTGTAACAAATGGTTCAATCAATTTTGAACATCAAAAAACAAAAAAACACTAATTCGGTCACCCTGGAAAGTTTCTACTTGCAGCAGAGCATATTTATAACCATAGAAAAAAAGGGCACGAGTGGCGCAGTTGTCGGAGGCACCCTGCAACACACGTGGAATCGATCCTTGACCCAAGGCCTTTTCTGTTCCTCCAGGGTCGGCAAATTGGTACCAGACTTCTCTGCAAATGTAGCAGCAATAGCTTGATACATCAGTAGTCAACCGTAAGTCATTGTGAAGGCCAGATATGCATTCAGCTACCTTCAACGAAGTCGAATGCATGGCGCATCCCACAGGGATTATTCAACGCTGAGAGCTTTATCCTTTACTTATCCTTCACGCGTGGCCGTGGCGCAACAAGCCTTCCATCCCTCCGGGGCCGGCAAATTAGTACCAGACTTGTCTGGGAGGATAGCAGCACTGGCTCGATACATCGGGTCTGCAAATGTAGCAGCAATAGCTTGATACATCAGTAGTCAACCGCAAGTCATTGTGAAGGCCAGATATGCATTCAGCTACCTTCAACGAAGTCGAATGCATGGCGCATCCCTCAGGGATTGATCAACGCCGAGAGCTTTTAGAGCTTTTTATCCTTTGCGGAAAAAGAAGAGCTCAGCAGAAGAGCTTCCAAGAGAACCGCGTGGAAAATATGAATAGAATCGTCTGTTTCTCCAGATTTTAACTTAGTCGAGATACTCTAACCACTAATTACACCTAGAAAACGCTTGATTTACGGTGCATTGTCCTTCTAGGACAAGTTTTCGTGGTTATCAGGGTGGCTACTACGAACACGTTATGATCCGCTGTCGTCGCGCAGTTTCAGGAAATCTTGAAACATTCATTGAACAGATAACGAAGGAATCGTAAACGCTTGTTTCGCCAAAGTGAAAAAAAGGACGCCTCGTACATCAAACGAAACGAACATTATTGTAAACACATGCCGTGCCATGAAAAAGAACAGGCAGTAGATAAAAAGTGGTCACACTTTCATTAATATTAGCATCAATATTAAACAT
>MQTX01000078.1:558359-574005 GCA_009735665.1 Angiostrongylus cantonensis
CTGGCTAGATACATCGGCAGGCCACCGCGAGTCGTTGTAAAGGCCAGATATGCATTCAATCATTTCCAAACGAGGCTTAATGAAGTCGAATGCATGGCTCATCCCTCAGGGATTGATCAACGTCGAGAGCTTTGTCCTTTACCCTTTTTTACACATAATTTTATCATATTTTACCTTTAAACTTATTCAACTCTGGTTTCTTTTTTCTTTAACAGTTTTAACTGGGACTCCCTGAAAACATGAAAAAAGTGTCGGCTGCACCACCTGTAGCCCCACTGATCATCGAGTGAGTCGAGCGACCGCCAGTAAATCCTCCATTTTTCCCTGTCGCGTGCAAGAGTAGCCCAATGAGTTGTGCTTAGTCTAGTGATTCCTTGAGCATCATATCTTTTTTAGGGTTTCCGTGAAAAACTCTGACCACCGGGTCGGTGGTCTTCTTGGAGTGCGTTTGACATTTCGAGGAATCCAGTCCCTAACGGCTCTTGTCCATCGGCTGTCGTTCATACGCATTATGTTCACAATCACGTAATACGTATGAACATAATGCGTGTGAAAAGAGCTAGCAGTAAAAACCTCTTTATCAACCACGCGTTGACACAATAATTCTGGAGGGTAAAAGGATGAAGGATAAAGCTCTCGGCGTTGATCAATCCCTGAGGGATGGGCCATGCATTCGACTTCATTAAGTATCGTTGAGGCGATTGAAAGCATATCTGACCTTCACAGTGACTCGCGGTCGCCTGCCGTTGTATCGAGCCAGTGCTGCTATCCTCCCAGACAAGTTTGGCACCAATTTGCCGACCCCAGAGGGATGGAAGGCTTGGTGGTCTATGGGCGCAGGAATCGATTCCACGTGAGTGTTGCAGTGGCGCCCCCAACCACTGCGCCACACTCTCCCGGAATATTCTGGAGGGTACTGGTTATTAATGTCGCGGTTAAATGACGATCAGTTTGAAAAACACGACTTTTCATTTTCATGCCCTTCTATGCCTACGCACAACCAGGTTTGCTACGTATAAAAAAGTGAATGAGGAGAAAAAGTTCTTTTTCTTTTTTGGTTGAATTCTTTATCACCGACCTAATGTGAGGAGATCACAATATCACGCGCTATATAATATTTCGCGCTCATCATCACCTAGCACTGATGAACCGGTTGGACACGTTTGCACGAAATCGAAATGAGCTCCTTGTTCGAAAAAATCAAACAACTGTTCTTGAGTGCTCTAGTCACCTCTCCTCTCGGGAAACACTCTTTTCACAAGTTCGATCTCCACTTCTGTTTCGGACACTCTAAATCGTCTTCACTGGTGTCCACTTCCTATGCTGAATAAGAGTATTGGCAAGGGAAGTGAAGGTTTATGAATTTTTATGACATTTCGTGATATGGTAGCATTCGACTCGCTGGCGACTATTAGCGAAGTAACAATTGCTTGCCATATGATCCATATCTTTAGCTTAAAAAAAATCTGATAAGTACCATTTCATAGATACTTTCACACAGGTCGTCCTCACACATGATATCAGCTCTACCACTTCTTCTAATAGTTTCATAGTCTTATCCCGTGATTTTCATACACAAAGACCTTAGGATTCGTGTATCACTGCACGAATTCCAACAGTTACTTGAGGATCTGTCGTCTTCTCACATGGTGAAGGCAGCTGACCGTGAGTAATCCTAGAATATCAACACAGCCGAGAATAGGTTTACTCATTTCTTCACTGAAAGTACTTAGTCATTGTGCATCAGATAGTTGTTTCCCATGTTTGCTGACTAGGATTCATCCAAGAGATTTAACACAGAGATTTCGTGCAAAGGTATTCGAATTTCGAACATAAATACGTAAGATCATATTACTCAAATATCCAAAACATGAAAGGGCTATGTATAAAGTGTCTGAGAGCGAATCCCTTAGGAACGCGCTTTGGGTTCGAGATCGTCAAGTATTGTCCAGAGGTGAATGAATGAATATCTAAATACTAATTCTTCGTATTCTTGCTGAGCAAACGCGAGGTGTTATTTTATTCCTTATTCACGAACAAGCTAACGTTTCGACGGATTTCGCCTTTCTCAGAGCCTGGAAAGGTCAAGTTGACAACAATCTATCCGGCCAAACACCTCCATAACTAAACAGAGAAAACGCTAAATCAAGATTTCAATCACAATGAACACAGCTTTACACACTCACCGCTTTCTACGAGGCTTCCACTGGGTACGTCGCGTGGAGACCAACCGCACAGGACTCACATGGAAGTGTAAAATACCCCTCTCATCAGAATAACAGGCTTATATGCCGCCCAGTGTCACGCGTGATAATAAGGCATTCTTCCCTGCGATTCATTTTCGGATTTCTGGAATTAATCCAGAACGCCTCGAGAGTTTTGCGCGCTTGTGCTCTCGATTCCTGTGCGAGGATCGTGACACGTACTTCAAAGTCCTCCCCGTTATGTCTCTGGGTCTTATGCGTGCCCATTGAGGTATTTGGTTTACGTTGGCCGACTAAGTGCTCTTTTATACGGATGCAGGGTGGTCTGCCTGTTTCGCCAATGTATTCGTCTCAGCAAGCCTTACAGGATTACAGATAAACTGTACCCGGGCTCATGCAATCACCGTCTCTGCCATTAGGGCAAACTATGCAATTTTTCGTTGCACATAGATGGTCCTATAGGCGGTTACGAACTAGCTGGCGTCTTAGATTACTCGATGGAATTTCATTCATCGTTACCGAGTTTTCTAGACCGGCCCTTCTTAAATAGCGTTTTATAGCTACATTTCAGTTGAAATAAAAGGCGGAATAAACGGAACCTTTTTAACGCTAGAGTTGTCGTTTGGGGGCTAGGATTTCCTCTACACCTATCCCGAGCTACAGTTTCGTAACCATTTGAAATGGCTATTTGGCGCTCCAGTTTCGAGGATTCTTCCCTTTGCTCTCTTCCTGTGCACACGTTGGTTGCTGTTCGAAACATGCTTCTTACAAGCGACCTTTTCGTATAAGAGGGGTGAGAGGAGAGATAATGGGCCAAGATGTTTTTGCTACTTGGCTTTTGGTACCACTTCGTAAAATTCACTTCTAAATAAAACTTCTTCCGGCTCAGTGTCTTTATCATCCCTGAACTGGTACCAGTTTTTCGACCTTAGAGAGTGAAAAGGTTAGTGAGTCCGAGGTCTGGATATGAGTAGCGACACTGCTTGCACCGCACGACACATTTAACCACGGGGCTTCACACGCAGTGCAAAACACTGCGTTTTTATTTCTCATTTCGACATTTAAAAAATCAATAGATATGGAAGGTTTTATTTTTATAAATGAAAAACATCGGTTACCAATCAATAACCGGGGCAAAAACGTTGATGACCTTGTTTATACGCGTGTGTTGTGTGTGTGTGACTATCTGTCTTATAATACTTCAATTTCGCCCTGTTACTCAATACACGTGGCTTCCGTTACAATCGACGCCTTTGATGTTGTGTCACTTGGGAATGTCACAATTCCTAAGGACAGGTGGTTGGCGAAAATAGTGCCGACGAATGATAGGTCAGGGACCAGAGAGAAAATTTTTTGATAGGTCGGGGACCAGAGAGAAAATTTTTTGGTAGGTCAGGGACTAGAGAGAAAATTTTTTGATAGGTCAGCGACCAGAGAGAAAATTTTATCAAATAAAAAATCTATCACATTTGCCAAAGTTTTCACCCTAATCTTGCTCAGGTAGTCATTCTCTTAATTTTTCCAATTATATTAACAGCCTTCACATATAATGCTTTTTCTTCCATTCGTCAACCATGTAGTTCTGCCTTTCAATTTGCCTATAAGTTCGGCTACTTGTCGAGAATTTTCTGCTTTTCACTAACGTTCTTGAAATGTTTGGAAACCTGGGATGGTTTCGCTACAGTGCTTCCAGACCCTCACTGAAGGCAGGCATTGCCCTTTTTAATGAAAGACAGCTTTCGCAAGCAAATTTGGCACTGGTTTGCCTGCTCAGCGAGGGTGGAGGGCTCACGCGCAGCGCCTAATACTACTGCGCTTCACGAGACCCTTTGCTTAATTTTTTCGTTGGAACTAAATTTGAACTAATTTTTTATATTCTTATTGAGCAAATACGAGATGTTATTTTATTCTTTATTTACGCAGAAGCTGACGTTTCGGCGGGTTTCACGCTCCTCAGAGCCTGGAAAGGTCAAGTTTACTGCGATCTACCCGGCCAAACACCTCCATAACCAAACAGAGAAAATGCTGCGCGCTTGCGCACAAATTTGGACTATATATGAATGACAAAACGAATATGAAGTACTCGCAGTATTCTAAAGGTGTCGAATACGAAGACGGCGCTTTGGCATCAGGCACCTCTCTGTCAACTGGAGTTCATTTGCGTTTAGAAATATATAATTAACCTAAAAGTTGTGATAAAAGCTAAAAAAAGAAAGGATAAAGCTCTTGGCGTTGATATATCCCTGAAGAATGCGCCATACATTCGACTTCATTACGCATCGTTTGGAGGTGATTGAATGTATTTATGACCTTTACAATGACTCGCAGTGGCCTACCGATGCATTGAGCCAGTGTTGCTATCCTTCCAGAGAAGCCTGGTACCAATTTGCCGACCTCGGAGGGACGGAAGGCTTGGTGGGCCATGGGCGCAGGGATCGATTCCACGTGCGTGATGCAGGGCGCCTCCGATCAACACGCCGCACGCACCCCTAAGGTTGTGATAAGCAAGAGTATTTTGTCAGTTGCATTTATTTACTATTTCTGCGTATAAGACGTGGTTCTGGAAAAGTTGAAAAAGTAGTCCTCCATGAATGAACGTGACCTCTTCTCATTCTTATTATAGAGTGTCAACACCAACTCCCTATGTATAAGCGGTTTCATGTTTTCTTGTATACCGATTTCTTAAAGATGTAAACGATCTGTTCTGATTGTTGCGAACGACATAAGAGTCAGTGACGTTATCTCTACCGACTGACCTCTAAACTTCATTGTACAACATCTGATTACCAATAAAATTTGCTTTGATCTCGCCGACAATTATTGCTAGATATTAGCACCTCGACAGCATTTGTCACCTTCAATTTATTCCACCACAGAAATCTATTTATTATCGATTGACACCAAAAAGGAATTTTCTATTTTAAAAAAAAATAAGGACGTCTACTTTTCGTCTTTTCCTGAAGCGGGTTTCATTCAAAAACCTTTTTTTAATCATCGCAACAACAGCATAATGTTCTTGTTAATTTCTTCAACGCAGATCCTCCATAACGCTGATTAGCTAAGGCCTTATTCTTACCTTTTCCAAGCATAAAGTACTCATATAGTAATTCCTGAGCCAGGCACATTCCTCACTCACGTAATATTCCGTGTGGCTGCTGTCCACCAAATAACTGGAACACTTACAAGGAACAGAATAGTGGAAATTTAAAAGAGGCTCTTTATTGCACGAATGGAAATATCTATGTGTTTAAGTTTTGTAAGCTGAGGATGAAAGTGTTAGGCTGAGTGAATTGCATATAATTTTGAATTTTCCAGGATTTGAAAAAGGCGATGGGCGCGTGTGGCGCAGTGGTTGGAGGCGCAACTGCGACACACACGTGGAATAGATCTCCGCCCCATGGTCCACCAAGCCTTCTATCCCTACAGGGTCGGAAAACTGGTGCCAGACTTCTCTGGGAGCATAGCAGCACTACCTCAATACATCGGTAGGCCACCGCGAGTCATTATAAAGGTCTTATATGCATTCATTCACCTCTAACGATATTTAATGAAGTAGAATGCTTGGCGCATCACTCAGGGATTGGTCAACGCCGAGAGCTTCATCCTTTTTTATCCTTTATCAAGAAGGCGAGACCGCTGAAACGTCAGCCACAGGTGACACAGGTGATACTGCGATTAAAGCCGCGGGGTAAGTTCAAACAGTATTTATTGCATTGGCAATATATTATATTTTACCCTAATAGTTGTGAAATAAGGGGAGGAGTTATAAAAAGTTAGGTATAAATCCATTAGCTACCGAAGTGATATTCCAGTGACCATCTACTATGATGAAGATAAAACTTTCCAAATGTATCTTAATAGAATAGCTACTATTCTATACTATTACTATTATACTACTATTATAAATTATATACTATTATACTACTATTATAAATTATTATATTATAAAGCAGTTCTTAAAACTTCTTATAATCCCAAATAATCCTTCTTAATATTCGAGCGAAGTTTCTGGAAACGACCCATTGAGTAAGACGAAAATGGTTGACGAATTGTGCTGATCGGCTTAATTCGTCGTCAGTTCGTCTCAGGACAACCATAAAACTCAAGGAAATCCGTATTTATCGTTGTCGTATACAAGGCATAAAACATGAAAGAGTTCTCTGACAGAATGTTGAAATACTCGCCTAGAAGTAAAATTTGACGAGCATGAGGATGGGGATCCTTGCCACCAATACTGTGTGCTCTGCCGCCTCTCATCATGAGTAGCAAGACAAGGATGTGCACGGAATCTTAAACATAACAATTGGCTGCATGGCTTCGATTAGTGCTTAGTGAATACCTTTATCAATACAATATTGATGAAGGATTTTTCATAGGATGTTTTATCCACGATCGATAATTTACGAGTTTACTTTGAACTTAGTTGCTAGATAGAATTCCTTTTTGCTTGGTTTTTTCGATTTGCTGACTTCCATGAGAAAAAATCTTTTTTTTTCTCTGAGCCAAGAAACTCTCTAAACTAGGTGAATAAATTGCTGGTGTGATACATGGGCTGAAGACTAGCTTTATAATGAATATAGCTACTTGAATACTTAAATGGTCCATCCTCACTGGTGGTGCGGACCCCAACATAATATTCATTTTTCGGAGATTTGCGGAGTAAGTCGTTGTGGTTCTCTGGAATCCCGAGGTCAGCCTGGCCAAAGTCCGCCCCAGGTCGTCACCACTCCAGGCATTCGCAGCCCTTGTGGATCAGAAGGAGATTGGCAATCATGCTACTTCGATACCAGGACGGTGGTGGATTCTGCTAATGATTTACTCTTAGCTAGGATTCCTGATGGAAACGCCGAACTCCTCACCTTGGGAGGCCCTGCAGGGGAATGAACCCGACACCGAGGAACACCTCCCAGTCACGATGAGGCAGCAAACCGTTGGGAAGCTTACGAAAATAGTAAACTAAAATATAAAAGTTTTCTCTAGTTATAAAGATGTTTCCTTGCTAACAAGACGTCCTTAGAAATGTTAGCGATTCGCTTTTGCATACTTTCTTCCCTTTGTATTCTGATTTAGCGCTTTCTATTCTAGCTTATACAGCACGTAAGCGCTTTTAATTCCACTCCAGCAGCTGCCTTATTATCGAATAACCCTTGGTTGAAACTAATCCAGATAACTTCAATGATGCTGAGATATTTGCAAAACTCCGGACCGCAGGTGTCTGAGGTGGAGAAAGAATGCGCTATTGCCCTTTCCGGGGGGGTAAGCGTTCACCACCGCACCATGCGGGTCCTTTGTTTCGCCTGTCTCTCAACTAGCTATATCAATCTCTGCCAACAGCAATCTCCCGTCAGCGGGATTGATCTGGGGAGCCCAAATCGGCATTGAACCCAGTTAAGCAGACGCTTTAGTTATAATCACAATCTTAAGCATTTTTACTTACTTTTTTAATGGCAGGGTATATTGCGAAAAACAGCTTCAATGATGCTAAGATATTTGCAAAACTCCGGACCGCAGGTGTCTGAGACAGACCAAACGAAGGACCCGCATGGTGTGGCGGTGAAAGCGTTGCTCCCCGGAAAGGACAATCGCGCGTTCGTTCCCCACCGCTGACATCTGCGGTCAGGGGTTTTGCCAATATCTCAGCACCATTGAAGTTATATTTCGCGATATAATCTACCATTAAAAAAGAGTAGGCAGTAAATAAAGCTGTTAGAATATCGACTAATCCAGATGTTCTTAACAGGTTCCAATGAAAAATAGGAACCTAAGACGCTTGAAACATGACAATGTACTTCTGTACTCGTTGAATCTTCAACAATGTTACACTCCCTTCGGTGCAGAAGGTATTGTTTGTCTTGAGATCTGAGTTTTTTTTACAGTTTATAAACAACTCATATGTTTAAAATTACGAGATTATGATCGAATCCTATGTAGCATTAGATCAATAGATCGATCTAGTGATTGCCGGCTACAACGCAGTGGCTTGAGCTGCCCTGGACTAAGTGTATAACCTCTGGTTTCGTCCCGCTCTTAGGGCAAACAAAGCCCTGTGTCCTTCTGAGGTAAAGAATTCGGTACCAGATTTGTCTGGAAGAAACAGAACGTCGCCTTCATACACCTCGGTACACCATAAGTCATTTTACAGACCAAATACCCATCCAATTGCCTCTACGATTTCAGGAATAGAGTCGAATTCATGGCGAATCCCTTCGGGATAACGTCTCGGTAAAACGACCTAAAGGAGCTTGCAGATGTTTGGTCAACGCCGAACGCTTCCGTCCTTAATCCTGCCGACTGAAAATGATGCTTAATTAAATCTGCCGTGAATGTACGTTTCAGAAAGTAGCTATTCGAGACGAGTTCGTATTCTTGTCGTTCAAATTACCTAAGTGAACTTTTTGTTGTTTTATTTATTGTTGTGATCATCATCATGTTGAGAATGATACTTCTCAATGCATCGGGCAAATATTTCGCTATGAATGATAGACTTTAGATTCATCGGCAACTGTTGCTAGGAAGTCCGCCACCTAAGCGAAGAACTGAATAAGAGACGAATAGATATGACCTAGTATACGTCGACGTGACATAAAATATAATTAACCACGAGCGCTAGAACTTCTTAATGGAATGTTCTTATCAAGAATGACAGATTATTCGTCTCATGATCAATGTGAACCAAAGAACCTTGATGATCAACGTCATAAAAGAACGTCAAAAACGTCGCCGTTAGAAAGAGAACAAAGGATAAGGCAAAAAGCCTTCATTGTTAACCGGTTCCTAAGACTTCACTCATGCATTTGACTCTATTCGTAGTGTCGTAGAGGTGAGCGAATGCATATCTGGTCTATACACTAAATCACCACAGGCTACTGATGTGTCCTCTCGGCGCTTCTTAAAACCATCTTTCAATTGACGTAGAAGTAGATAACTTGTAGAAGTAAATTTGTTGTGCTTATGAGCTCACACGAAGTTCTTTCATAATTTACATTGTGGCTAATCTTTAGGAGTTCTAAAAGTTGGTTTTCTCAAAAAGATTGCTTCGTTGCGTATCAGCTAGGAAAATGCCGACTGTTGTAGGATGAGTGATCTGGAGAAAACTAAATTACTAGCAATGTTCAAGGCAAGGAGATGAAAAAAAGCCAAGACGTTAGCCACAATAACACAAAATACATCGCGTCACAAACTCAATACATCGCAAACTCGTGTAAGCTCTCCTAAGAAAGAGAAATGCCACATCAGTGCTTTTGCTATTTCAGATAAATCTGCTACCTTTCGCCCAATCTCGAAAGGATAGTGTGGCTGGAATGGCAGAGATACGACATTCAACGAATCACCCTATGTGCACCGCTGGCCACTTCTAACCACTGTGCTACAATGTGAAAACTGATGAGTTACAGCGTCCGTTGTTGTTGTAAAGAAAACTGTAAATTAAGAAACGCACTCTTTCGTCGTGTTTCTTTCTCTTTTTTTATAAGACTTGACGTACTTCATCGCCGCTGTACATTTCTCATTGCATCCAGCTAATGATACATTAGAGGCAAATTGAGTCCGTGTAACCTTCATACATTACAAAACTGTAACCGGAAATGTTATTTATTAGTTTGGAAAAAGTATTCATTAGAGCACACGTAAAAAAAGATAGCAACTTGAAAGTAATGAAAATTTTACAGATGGTATGTCAGACTTACCCTTATTTTCCTACGACAGGTCAGTGTACGTGTCATAGGTAGTGTATTAATCTGGCAACCTCAAAACGTTTTCGTATTCCGAGATCGGTGCTGAACAAGCAGAAAACTAAATGAGATCGTTAGCAGTTAAGAATATCGTAGGAAAGTTTGGAATTGTATATCTGTCCGTTATCGCACGTACCCATTTTTTCCATTGCCCACCATCCAACCGATCATTGCACAAACATGGTTGTCGAGATGCGTACGTCCGTCGCGGTTCGCTTCACCTCAGCGAAAAAAAAGATGAAGAAACAAAAGCAAACGCAATAAGTGGGCAGTCAGTAACACAGTGGAGGCTGATGGCTTAGTTTCATTGTTTCTATTTCGGTTCAATGGACTTTTGCTGCTGTTGTTGTTGCAGTTGTTTTCACTGCTTTTGTGTTCTCGCTGTAGGTATTAGTGTCGTTGTTATTGATACCGCTGTTGTTGTTGTTGTTGTTGTTGTTGTTGTTGATGATGATGATGATGATGATGATGATGCTCTTCTATAATCGTATTAGCACCGCTACTACAGCAACAAGATTGTGATGATTGATAAGACGAAAACGTTTGACATAGAGCGATACTTGATCCGATTCGACTCGAACAAATGACGAACCGCAACCACTATTGAAACCGTGTCGAATGTGCGCTCCTATAAACATCTGTCTCTTTGTGACCGTACAGCACTCGTTGGTCGTCCAGCTACACCCTGCAATCCGAAACCTTATCGCATCGCTAGAACAAGAAAAAAAACCGTAATAACGTGCGAACAGTTCGTTAAAACTTTCCGTCTTCGGTTAAAGATCTAAATACCTTTTTGATTATAATGATTGCCTGTTAAATTTAGTTCTTTGAGTCCGGTAGTAGACCGAAAATTAGCCAGTCGTACCAATTTGCTAGGCGAAATTTTCTCCAGTAACACGAGGTTGGTATAAACATTTGAAGTTAATGTTTACTACACCATGTGTCAGCAAATGAAGTATTGACTACTACAAGACGCATTACCAACCCAGAGTAGATCATATTGGAGGCAGAAATCGATCGATACTCATCCTGTCTAAAAAAAACCACCCCCGAGTGAGATTCATCACACGAGCGGTGCTCCTCCTACTGGGCTCGACTCGATGCATCAACGAACATCCACATCGCAAAAACGAAGAACTGTAAACCATCGACGGAGACCAATGCGGCCCTGAGAAAGGCGAAAGAGCTGAAATATTTTTTCTTTATATGACCCGTCTTCACGTCTACTGTGCTGATCCCAGCACTTATCACATTCGATTCGTTTGCTCGCATCCATTACCCACGAATTAGTCGAAACATCAGCCGAATAAAAGTTTATGCCAACCTAGTGCTAGCTCAATCACTAGACAACTGTTGACTATTGTCACCGAGCTTTAACGAAATCTGGTTTTTAGGATGTGCCGGGAAGAGTTACCATGTTGTTTATCTCACAAAATTTTACCACGCCATAAAAGAACCAGTCCATCCACACGTCCACAACATCAGCAATCAACGAGAGCGATGTTTCCTACGAAGGGGTTTGCATAGAGCAGTGACTAGTGGTGCACATGCTCATCGTAATCGTCGGTAAACCGAGCCTCTGGTAGGATGAGCAACACTGATTTAATGCAACGGAAACCCACCGTGAGCTTATCATATGATTAGACTAGATATACATTCGATCATATCTGCGAGGCTACGAATTGGGACGTGTTCACAGTGCATCGCTAAGGAAATGATTTGTGCCGATCACTAAATCCTTCTATTCTCTATAAAACATCTAACATTCCTGGTTCTTCCTAGTTAAAACTAACCAGTCGTAATGACAGGTGTTCAGTGACTTTTCATCGAAAATGTTTCAATGATGATTTTCAGATCGACGTGATCATTCCTATACGAAAACACCTCCTAACAGTTAAGCTGGTTGCAAATCCCCCTCTGATCCATACGGGCTGCAACTGTCTGGAGTGGTGATCACCTGGGGCAGACTTTGGCTAGCCTGACCTCGAGACTCCAAAGAAATACAATATAAACCTCCAAGACTCCGAAAAATGGAGATTATGCTGGGCCCCGCACAACTAGTAGTGAGGACTGGCCCGTCTAAGAATCGAAGCATCCAAGTAACCCTCAAGCTTGTGAACCTCCTTTTCTTGCCAATATCCTCTGTATTCTTTCTTTTGTACTCTTTTTCCCCTTAATCAGTCTTGTCATATCCTCTCTAATGATTTAAGGTCATAATCAACTGCATTTATTTTCGTCGTGAAAAAAATTAAGGATAACTTGATCTGTGCTTTTCCTAACTCTAATTGGAGACGCATTGCCTCTTCCCTTCTTGTCCTAAACTTCAGCAAGTAACTTTTTCTTCAACAAAAAGTATAAAAAGGTTATATATTTAAAATAAATGTTTATTGATTACTACAAAGCGAATAAGCATTGTTTGACCTGTGTTCGTTTCATATTTAACACCGTCTTCAGTTCTGAGACACCTGTAAAGCAAAGTCAATACATTTACAACACTTTTATTGACTCTTTTAAACCGCTTGATGTAGCGGATTGTTTCGTCTAGAAACACTCGAACGGATATAAAGCTGCTATTCGTGTTGATAAGAGATTTATTATTCCTTCTTATTCCACAAGAGGATCTGCTCGTTGTATTTATTACGGACTGAAATCAATACTGCTTAGACTTACTTGTGATATGGGAGATGTCAACTGATCAGTAAGCACCAAAGCAATCGTCTCATTCATAGATTCTTTGAGTGAATAGGAGATTTCATACAGTAACATGACAAAAATCGCCGACACAGTTATGCAAGTGATAAACATTGTCCTGAAAACGATACCTTAGCGGAAACGCGATAAACCTAGTAAGTTTCCGATAACAAAAATGACATTCGGTCACAAACTGATCCATTCTGTCCAAGAAAAATGCCACGTTTTAGTATCAATTAATCACCGTAATAATGCTTTGAAATTTATTTCCTAATAGGATGAAACGTGATGATGATAGGGCGCGTGTGGCGCAGTGGTTGGAGACGCCGCTGCGACACGCACGTGGAATCGATCCCTGCGCCCATGGCCCACCACGCCTTCCATCCCTCCGGGGTCGGCAAATTGGTACCAGACTTGTCTGGGAGGATAGCAGCACTGGTTCGATACATCGGCAGGCCCCCGCGAGTCATTTAAAGGCCAGGTATGCATTCAATCACCTCCAACGATACTTAATGAAGTTGAATGCATAGTGCATCCCTCAGGGACCAACGTCGAGACCTTTTAAAGAGCTTTATTTATTTGCATGATCTTATAAACTGGTCTTGCTGAGCCATTGCGTGGTTGGTGTAGGTCTTTGTAGTTGCTGCTGTCGTTGTTGCTGCCGTTGCTGTTCGTGTTGTTGGCTCAGTGAGTCCCAGTTAAAACATCAAAGCTCTAAGGAAGGCCATATCGTCGAGACGTCAGCCATCGAACAACAACACCAACAACAACGACCACGACAACGACAACAACAGCGAAGACCTATACTAACCTCGCATTTGCTCAACAAGATCAGTTTATAAAATCATACAAATAAATATATTAACTATTTGCAGTTCTGAGACATTAAAGAAAACGGCGGTGTTATTCACTACAAATTAGCTCCACAGCAAATCCTTTCAGTACAATAAACACCTTTTCAACAGAGAAAGCTAACCGACTGCCGACGGTTGCTGGTAGCAGAAAAAAGTAAATGGTGCTATACGAGCAATCCTTTTGATTTGCAGAAGAAAGCTGCAAGTTCATGGATTACATAAGTTAGTTGTTATTGTTTGGACGCTTGCTGCTTGAATTTCCATTGTTTCGCCCTTCATTTAACTCAATTTATCTCTATTTATCCACAATCTTCGTGGACGATGGATACGAGGAAACGAATTGGATATGAGAAGTGCTGTAATCCGCACAGTAGACATGAAGACAGATCAAATAGAATTAAATAAAAACAAGTAAAAAATTAACCATAAGCCAGCCAGTGGTGCATATTCTCTCCATAGCTAACACTTTTTCCTTTATTTGATGCACATCGATTATTCAAGAATGTTCTGTATGCGACGACTAAAGGATGAAACGTTTAACGTTGATAAATTTCTTAAGGATACGACATAAATCCGGATTCACCATGCATGGTAAAGGTGGTTGAATGCACATCATGTCCATCATGTCGCAGTCTTTTTCATTCCAGAGAAGTCTAGTACCAATACGCCGACAACAAAATGATGGATTTGGTGAGCCTGTGGCAAGGGATCAAATCGGCAATCAATCCAGTGTGTATATCTCTAACCACTGCGCTACATTCGCCTTAGGATGAACACTATACTGTGCCAATACGTAGGAAAAAGAGAAACATGAGTTCAACGCATATTTCAGCACGAATCATATAGGTGAAATGCATATATTCACAGTTTTGTAAACCGACCTTCAGTCAACCTTCGTTTACAATGACTTGTAATGGCCTATCATGTATCAAATCAGTGTTTTTTTTACCTTCACAGATTAATCTAGCATTAATTTGTCGTCTACAGAGGAATAAGGTTGTTCTACTTAAAAATCGGTATAGAACTAAGGACCATTTGTATAACAGTGCACCTCTAACCACTGCGTCACACGCTCCTGTTCTGTGTACACATAGTACAAATCAGTTCACGGGCACAATGTATCTGCTGGCTTATTTAGTAGCTAAAATCCAATCTAATATGCTCCTTTCGTTGGACTGCATTTTTCTATGTTACACGAACAAAGCTCCTAAAAAAAGAACTTCTTTAAGGAAGGAATTGCAATATTTTAAACTGCTGGCACTATCATAAAAGGTGCTAGCCACCGTTAAGCAAAAATGCGTGATATTTAATTCTCCAAGCTTCGCCATGAGTAACCATAACTGTCGAGCTGAAACTCATCGTCGTCCTCGAAGAAACCGTCTGCAAAACTCCTTCATATGCACAACGGCCAGCGATAGACACTATGGTGATGAACTGGGAATGCCTTGACACAGCTATATATTGAGACTACATGAAGAAATAAAACACCAACTAAACTGGAAAAATACTTGCCAATTGGTAAATATGTGCTAGGTAAATCGTAAAAATTAAAGCTCAAATGTAATTAACATGGTAAAGGATAAATGATAAAGCTCTCGGCGTTGACCCTGAGAGATGCGCCGTGCATTCGATTCCATTAAATATCATTCGGAGGTGATTGAATGCATATCTGGCCTTCACAATGACTCGCCGTGGCCTACCGATGTATAGGTACTGCTGCTATCCCCCCAGACAAATCTGGTACCAATTTGCCGACTCCAGAGTGATGGAAGATTCCACGTGTGTGTTGCAAAGCGCCTCCGACCACTGTGCCACACGCGCCCGCCAGTGACATCCTAGCTCACCTTATTCACACTTAAACTTACCACAAAACTTTACGAAAAAAACATACTATTTTCGAATTCGTCGTTTTCTCTCTTAGAAATCGCGAGGTTGTCGCATATGGCTGACGACTCTGAGCGGCTGTTCTTCCTCGGTGGAAGACACATGAAAAAAAGTGGCTCTGAAGAAGACGATTCTGCCGAAACGTCAGCTACGATTGTGTTGTGTGCGTGTTATTGTATGGAAGTAAACGTATGCTGTTTAACAACCTCGGGATTGCTAAGAGAGAAGACGACGAATTCATAATTCAATGCCGAGGTTAATAGAAAGTCGATCTTGGATACTA
>MQTX01000078.1:574044-611014 GCA_009735665.1 Angiostrongylus cantonensis
TTCGTTCAACCGGAATAAAACGGTCAAACTACTTCGTGTAGAGCTCATTCAAAACTCTTTCAACCGTCTCCCGGTAACTCTATGATTTATAGGCAGCTTTTCGAAAAATCTCTTATACCATAGCGCAGTTAGATCAAAATTCCTCTACGAACAACCTCTACTACCACATTGCACAGCTTAAATTTTATTAATAAAGAATCTATTCGCTATCTTCTTGATATGTATACATGAAGCTAATATTATAACTTCAGTACTGCTGAGATATTTGCAAAACTCCTTACCGCAGGTATCTGCGGTGGGGAACGCTATTGTCCTTTTCGGGGAGTAATGCTTTCACCGTCACACCATGCGGGTCCTTCGTTTGGTCTGTCTCAGACACCTGCGATCCGGAGTTCTGCAAATATCTTAGCATCATTAAAGCTGTATTTCGCAATATACCCTGCCATTAAAAAAAGAGTAGGTAGTAAGTAAAAACGCTTAAGATTGTGATTATAACTAAAGCGTCAGCTTAACTGGGTTCAATGCTGATTTGGGCTCCCCAGATCAATCCCGCTGACGGGAAATTCCTGATGGCAGAGAATGATAGAACTAGCTGGGAGACAGGCAAAACGAAGGACCCGCATGGCTTGGTGGTGAACGCTTTACTGCCCGGAAAGGACAATAGCGCGTTCGTTCCCCACCTCAGACACCTGCGGTCAGGAGTTTTGCAAATATTTCAGCATTACTGAAGTCATATTTCGCAATGTACCCTGCAATTTTAAAAAGTAGGCAGTAAGTAAAACGCTAGTGACTTTTATTTCAAAATTTTCACAGTTATGTGCCTGTGGCGTAAGTGCACTTAGAGCAAAATTTCGTTTAACTTTAAGTTTATCAACTAGATTTTTGTCTATACGGATACAAAGTGGTCTACCCGTTTCGTCAATGTATTCGTCCCCGAACGCTTTACAAGAGGTCAGATAACCCGTACCAAAACCTATGCAATCACTGTCTCTAGCATAAGGGCATGTTATGCAATTTTTGGTTGTTCATAGGTGACCACACAAACGGTTATGAACTTGCTTTCGTCTTGGTCTGCTCGGTGATATTTCAGAAATACACAAAGACCACTCGTATAGCTTTCAAAACACCGCTCGATAGCATCACTAAACAACGACTAACAGAAAACAAAAACATATTAGTGATAGGAAAGGAGCAGCAAGCAAGGATCATTCTTCCGCTACACTGGCGAATGAAGCACAAGGAATTCGGTGAGTGATTCTTTTCACCTAGTCATCACAGTGATCACTTCACAGTATCGTTTGGCGGTTCTCCGCTGAAATTTCGATATGGTGAGTAGTAGAGTACAAATAGATCTAGGTGTAAACTAAAAATTCAAGCAAGGTACTTTATAAGATTAAATGGATACACTTGCTCTAGGTCACACACAATCCATGAAGGCATAGAACATCTAAATTTCTTTAAACCATTTACAAGTACCAAAGTACCCTTTGTTCTAAACAAAGCAAAACTTCGCAGCGTACCAGAACATAATAAGAATGGGCATGCCAGTCAAGGTAAGTGACTAGAAGAACCATTTGTTAGGAAAACAATCATTTGAAAAATGCCATTTCGACTTAATGTAATCCCACTCGAATGGTGAAAGAAATGACGAAACACCCTCAATAAATCCAACGAAGATGTGACTGATAAAGATGGTAACGCTATACTACAGTTATTTCTAACTATGTGTTAGTTTTTGGGATCACATCCAGTCTTATGGAGAGATATTGAACTGCAGTAGAAATCGAATCGACTCGAATCATAGCAGATTTGACGACAGTGACGTTACTGAGCTTCCCAAAGGTTTGCCACCTCATCGTGGCTGGGAGGTGTTCTTGGGTGTCGGATTGCGATTTATAGAAGGGGATTGATCCCCTGGAAGGGTCTCCCAAGCTGAGAAGCAGTCCGGCGTTTCCATCAGAAAGTCTAGCTAAGAGTAAACCAATACCAGGATCCACCACCGTCCTGGTATCAAAGTCGCATGGTGAATGTGACTGATAAAGATGGTAACGCTATACTACAGTTATTTCTATGTGTTAGTTTTTGGGATCACATCCAGTCTTATGGAGAGATATTGAACTGCAGTAGAAATCGAATCGACTCGAATCATAGCAGATTTGACGACAGTGACGTTACTGAGCTTCCCAAAGGTTTGCCACCTCATCGTGGCTGGGAGGTGTTCTTGGGTGTCGGATTGCGATTTATAGAAGGGGATTGATCCCCTGGAAGGGTCTCCCAAGCTGAGAAGCAGTCCGGCGTTTCCATCAGAAAGTCTAGCTAAGAGTAAACCAATACCAGGATCCACCACCGTCCTGGTATCAAAGTCGCATGGTGGTAAACCTCCCTATGATCCACAAGCGCGACGATTGCTTATGGTGGTGACGATCTGGAGCAGACTTTGGCCAGGCTGACCCCGGGACTCCAGGAAAGCGCTATGGGTAAACCAGCAAAACTCCGAAAAATGGAAAGGTGCTGGTGACCGCACAACCGGTGAAGACAGACCGCCTAAGTGTCCAAGTAAGTACTTTCCTGGAAAAGAGTAACAGTACGACACCATATGTCAGAAGTTATGTCGAGAAGCGAAACCGCACAAATTTGAGGAAGAGCTTCTGCAGCAGAAATTGCTCATGTGTTTGGAAACGAGCATACGGATAATGAAAAAGTTCTGCTATATTCAAAAAAAGAGCTCAATCATTATTGCTACACAATCCCAATTGCTGAAACTAATTTTACAAAACTATCCACAAGTTCCAATGTTAACTTTTTATTTACTGCCTATTACAATTCTTCATGGCAGAGTATTACGTGTGAAACACCACAATGATGCTGAGATATATGCAAAACGCCGGACCATTGGTGTCTGCGGTAGGGAGCGAACGCGCTATTGTCCTTTCCGGGGACCCGCATGGTGCAGTATTAAACGCGTCAGCCTAAGGAAAGAGTAAGACCGCGTTCGTTCCCCATCGCAGACACCTGCGGTCCTGATTTTTGCAAATATCTCAGCATCATTGTAGTTGTTTTTATGCAAAAGTTCATTTTAAAACCAAATTTTACAATACCTTTTTAATATGCGAGGTTACCTTGAAGGTATAACTGTAACAAAAACGAAAAGCTCTATTAAATACATCTTCAAATATTGGCTTTAAAGATAATTCTACTGCATTACAGATAGAAAAAAGAGTTATGCGTCAAGTGAAAATGAGAAACCTTCAAAAGAAATAGATGAGAAAAAGACAAAAGACCAAGGTGGGAAGAAACTAATTGTAAAGCAAAGCGTTTTAGTTCTAAAGTGCAAAAAGGTAACTTGTGCTTTGAAGTCACTTCCCTAAACAAATTGAAACTGACTGGGCAGGAGTTTTCATCGATATATCGCAATCCACCTATTGCATATTATTTTCACGACTATGCGAAAACAACCGTGTCATCAGACCGTCTATGTTTTGTATTGGTTGTTGAACATGGGAAATTTAACATTTCGAGAACTGATCTTGTTGACAAAAAAGGGGCAGGAAAACTCTAAACTAACAAATTCTGACGAGAGAATGTTGTTGTGAAAAAATACATAGCACACTTATTCATTTAACATTGTGTGTGTGCGTGTGTTGTGTGTATGTGTGCATGTATATGTGTGCGTGCATTTGTATGCGTACGTGCATGCGTGCTCGCGTGCGTGTGTGTTTAATGAATGAATAGGATACAAATATCCAACTTCTGAACTTCTAACATTGTATGAATATATAAATGTATAAGTGCGTGTATTGATTGCAAGTATGTGTATGTGCACTGTCTTGCAATGCTAAGTGATTGTGATAAAATCACATTCCATAATAAGTTCTATTTTAACAAGTGAATAATTGAATTATTAAAAGGGCGAAAAGAAAATAGAGGGATAAAATCAATAGCAAAACAAATCCAATTCTGATATTTTTGACGTTTACGGCTTTTGTGAATTTCGGGGTATTGAACTTATTTCTCTCTAAGCCATAACAAATCAATATTCTTGTACAAAATCAACTGTAAAAAAAAACCAGTTCAATGTTTAGTACAGAAACAACCAACGAAATCGAAAAAACGCAAAGGAATTTCAAAAGGTAAGTCAATGAATAAGCTTTAGTTGCATATCCGATGCTTATGTACATTATGTAAATTACGTGGCATTCTTAATAAACCACCAGAGGGTTTCAAAACTAAAACAAATCTCAGGTCCTCAATCGCTCATCACTATCAAACCCACTCTTATTTAGCAAATACTCCCTACTTGATACTTAAACGGCCCATCCTCACTAGTTGTGCGGGTCCCAGCATAATCACCATTTTTCGGAGACTTACTGGTTAAGCCATTGTGGTTCCGTGGAATCCCAAGGACAGCCTGGCCAAAGTCTGCTCCACGTCGTCACCACGACAGGCAGTCGCAGCCTTTGTAGATGAGAGAAGCCACCATGAGACTCTGATATCAGGACGGTGGTAGATCCTGCTATTAGCGCCGGACTCCATCTCAGCTTGGGAGACCCTGCCGGAGTGACGAATCCCCTACTGTGCATCGCAGTCCGAAACCCCGGTAAACACCTCCCATCCACGATGAAGCAGGAAACCATTGGGAAGTATTTAGAGGATTTAAAATTGCTATTTGGCAAACGCTAGGGAAAAAAATCACATAGGATTTAAAGGCTTTTCATTTAAAAAAAAACAGCCCTCTTCGTAACCGATAAAGTTATCTGAGGGCTAAACTGCAATATGCGACAGCAAATCAAAGAATCAGCTATGATAAGACCACCGGATTCTGTCTTAGCTACAATGCCTTAACAGTGCCTACAAGAGAAACTCTATTTTCCCTTAGGAGCAGGCACTGGCAGACACAGTGTTATGTGAAAAAGGAAAGGTAGCAAAAATCCAGCGAAGTTCGAGGAATAGTCACTATTCACCAAATAATTATTAAAATTTTCAGAACGTACTCAATCAAGTAGAGAATTTGCAAAAAATTTGAAACAAAACGGTATGTGAGTACTCGCAGTTGTATTCTAACAATATTTGCATTTAGTGAAACTGTAGTTACTTACTTAATACTTGAACGGCCCGCCTTCACGAGTTGTACCGGCCCTAGCACAATCACCATTTTTCGGGGATTTGCTGGTTAAGCCATTGTGGTTCCCTGGAATCCCGATGACAGCCTGGCCAAAGTCTGCCGCAGGTCTTCACCGCCACAGGCAGTCGCAGCTCTTGTGGATCAGAGGGAGATTTGTCACAATGCGACTTTGATATCAAGACGGTGGCGGATCTTGGTATTGGTTTACTCTTAGTTACGCTTCCAGATAGAAACGCTAGGCTCTTTCTCAGCTTGGAAGATCCTGCCAGGGAATCAATCCCCAACTGTACATCCCAGTCCGACCGCCAGGAACATCTCCGCCACGATGAGGCGGTAAACTGTTGGAAGGAGTGAAACTGTAAAAGTTTTTAAATTTACCGTTGTTGTAGAACTTCTCGACTTCTCTTACCGTATCACTTTGCTGTGCTGTGATGGCTAAAACAGGTCCACAAAGAAAAGATAGAAAACCTTACGGAATATATTAAAAAACAGTATTTCACTTCAAATAACATCTACTGTTAAGAATATATTTTAAAAACCCATTTAAAATGAACTCTTTCAGCAACGAAATTGAAGAGGCAAACGTCCACAAAACAACCGAGTGCAGAAAGTGGTAAGGATTGGTCATTCTGTAGATTATTGCGAATGAGTGGACTCGTCAGGATATAAAACATTCTTGCAATTGCAGGGGATGAAGTGCAAAGCGTTCTAACCAAGGTGGATCTGATACCTAGTAAAAGCGTATGTCCTGCCACCGTTTTTCTATAGCTCAGATTCTTCAACGAAACTAAATTTCGGAGTTATTTTCACAAACTTTTCACTTTTTTTCCTTGTTCCTCGCTTCCTTGTACACGACATAGATAATAGTTTAGTATTTAGGTCACTTTCGTTCCTAATGAAAAACGTCAGCAGACATACTTGGTCATTCGAAATGGAACAAATGAACCAGTGTTGTTTAAATTAAAGTCGACCAGACCCAGTGCCTACAAAACTAAGCCAGTGTACGGTACTGTTTCAGCTGGAGAAAAGGTACTTCGTAGAGAGCGTATATTATTCTTCTATCCTAGTTTTTGCCACACTTAATTTCCTATTACAAGCAACATGAGTTGTATATGATTCACACGATTTACGATCTGTCACTACCCTCAGACTCAGAGGGCACTCCCTTCTCATCGAGAACAAGAATTTGCGTTTTGGTAAAAAAGGTAACGCATCGCTGCGTGTTGTGCTTACAGCTGCAGACAAACTCGTCCCAATATGGCTTTTATAAACTATGATGTGCAGATTGCTAAGAGAGAAAACGACGAATTTATAATGTGCAGAGTGCGAGGTTGGTATAGGTCTTCGTTGTCGTTGTTGTTGGTGTCGTTGGTCGATGGCTGACGTTTCGGCGATTTCGCCTTCCTCAGAGCCTGGACGTATTTTATATTAAAATACTTTAATTTTTCGGTGGAAAAAGCTTAAAGTATCAGTGAAGATCAAACGTTTAAATAGATGGTGGGCTAGGATGTTAGGGTCAAATGTAGGTCTACACCATATTGAACAGAAGGGCTACTCACCGTGGTGTTACGAGTGAGACTGTCCCACGTGCTCTTCATATGGGGTCGCGAGCAAAACACACCCCCGGGGTCAAAATATCATTTTGAAATAGGACGCCAAGTCACGTGAGGCATTCGTGAGTGAGACATTCGTCTTTCCGGTTCATCTTTGGATTTTTGATCCAAAAGATTTATGGATTTATCCAGAAGGCCTCAAGAGTTTTGCGAGTTGATGTTTTTGATTCCTCCGCTAGGATCCGCACAGTCAATTCAAAATCATCGCCGTTGTGCTTTTGTGCTCTATACGCACCTAGAGGAATGTTGGGACGTATTTTAACTTTCCCATTTAGGTGTTCTTTTATGCAGACACAAAGTGGTCTACCCATTTCCCCAATGTATTCCTCACCGCATGAGGCATTCGTGAGTGAGACATTCGTCTTTCCGGTTCATCTTTGGATTTTTGATCCAAAAGATTTATGGATTTATCCAGAAGGCCTCAAGAGTTTTGCGAGTTGATGTTTTTGATTCCTCCGCTAGGATCCGCACAGTCAATTCAAAATCATCGCCGTTGTGCTTTTGTGCTCTATACGCACCTAGAGGAATGTTGGGACGTATTTTAACTTTCCCATTTTATGGCGCCCTATTTCAAAATGACATTTTCACCCCGAGGGTGTGTCTTGCTGGCGACCCCAGGTGAACAGCGCGTGGGGCAGTCCCACTCGTAACATCACGGTGAGTAGCCTTTCTGTTCAATATGGTGTAGACCTGCATTTGACCGTAACATCCTAGCCCGCCATCTATTTAAACATTTGATCTTCATTGACACTTTAATTTTTTCTCCACCGAAAAATTAAAGTATTCTAATATAAAATACGTCCAGGCTCTGAGGAAGGCGAAATCGCCGAAACGTCAGCCATCGACCAACAAAAACAACAACGACAACGAAGATCTATACCAACCTCGCACCAGCTAAAGAAGATCAGTTTATAAGATCATAAATAAATATATTAACTATATATGCCGGGGTTTATAGAAAGTCGGTCTTTTGAGTTATAATGTGCAGAGGATTGATTTCCTCGTACGGAAATGCGTGCAACATCAACATAGAGAAGCTTTCGATTTATTTCAAAGTGTACCACGGAAGGACCTACTATGCGACAACCAAAACGTCCAGAAATATGATCCATCATCACTTGCACCATCTCGAATCTATCGAACCATAGCCATCCTTGTGATCTCTGATATGCATGTCATGACAAAAGATAAATGATAAAGCTTTCGGCGTTGGTCGATCTCTCAGGGATGCGCCTCTAACCATTGCGCCACACGCGCTTTACAGATGTCATATATGGTAGAAAGATAACCGGAAGTTTAGTTTCCGAATAATCGGTAATAAAGAAAAAGCTTAAAACTACAGCCATCATCATGACGTTTCCAGTTTGCGGTTCGATTGGTTTTCACAGGAATTAAAGTTGGATTAAGGATTCCGACAAACGACAGGTTGTCACACATAGCGTGCCGTTTGCCTGCTTGTTTTTTCGTTTAAAATTATGATAATGAGAAGACAATCGTGGTCATTTTCAGGTTCACCGTTGTTCTAGCCCGAAATCCAGATGGTAAAACCGAAAGTACGCGGTTAACATGGAAAAAAATGATGCAAAATTCTGCGGACTCGGTGAGAAATGAGCACTATGGGTGTCGAAACCGTTATGAGCACAGAATATCCATTAAAAAGAATAGGGCGTATAAATAAGGATAAAGGATAACGCTCTCGGCGTTGATTAATCCCTGGTGGATGCGCCATGCGTTCGACTTCATCAAGCATTGTTGGAAAAGATTGAATGCATATCTGGGCTTTACAATGACTCGAGGTGGCCTACCGATGTATCGAGCTAGTGCCACTGTCCTCCCAAATAAGTCTGGTACCAAGAGGGCTTATAACGCTTATAAATCTCTTCATATTTGTATTAAATTGGTTTTTGTGGTAGCTGCTCCTCTTCTTTCGGCATACGACGCGGGTCGTTTATTAGTTCACAGTTCTAAACCTCAACAAGTAATTAAAACTTTGTGTATGATGACATGAATGCAGTAATAGCTATATGGCGATATCATAAAATATAAGCAAAGGAAATACAAACGATATAGTGATCAAAAAGTAGAAATGATAAGAACAGCAAGGTGGAATGCAGTAACAATCGAGTTCTCACGTAACACGATCAGAAAAATCAGAAAACTGTGAGATCATACATCGGAATATGACCTGGCAGAACCAGGAGCGGATGCTCGCATGGATGCAGAAAGTAATGGCGAACCTTGTATACGGTTGGGGAATAAGCGGGGATACGCCATTTGCGAAACAAGGTATCTATGAAGGTCACAAATACAAATACACATAAAATTTAGTGCTAAAGAAGAGGCGATTATAAGGGCAACATAGATGTCGTGGGAACCACATGGCTGTAGGTGGATCCCATATGGATGCGAGTGGAACTCACACAGATATGGATGGAGCCCACGTGGATGTTGGTGGCGTGGAGCGCACATAGTATGTGTGTGTGTAGCGCTCTTATTCTGCCGAGAATGTGTGCAGTGGAAATGAAACCGATATGTGAGGAACCGAGGAGAACTTATGGTAAAAGCTAATTTCGTAATATACCAAAATGCTGACTGTAGAACAATATACGAAGGACGTGTGACAGCTGTACAAAACAGAAGATATTTTCCACGATATAGGGAAAGTCTCCAAAACATGTGTGTAATATATGTCGTGCTTCATACCTGAAATCGATAAATACTGGTAGGAGTTGTTCAGTGTTGTCACCATTCATAAACGATTGAGTTCGTTATTATATGACTCATCGAATCAGAAACGATGCAGAAGATGATCTAGCTTACCCGAAAACGCTGAAATCAGTGAAGGTCTATGTACAGCAGTGCGTTGTCTATCGTGGTGGTGCTCTACGAGACCAGGAACTATGTCTTCGGCATCGTCTTTTCCGCTCGTGCCGTGAATTTTCGGAAGTCATCTGCTCAGAAAATACTACCCCATTATAGTTGCTAAATACCGCCAACTATCTTGTGCGCACTAGCACCCACTGTGCAGCGAATACCTATTGATTGGCTTACTGCCAATAACTCCAGTAGCTCTTTCAAATTGTCAATACTAACGCATATGGAGAAATGCCTGGTGCTCAAAATCTGAAACAAGTGACAGGCCATAAGAACACCAATGCTACAAATTCAGATATTTCCTGACGCTGAAATGAAAAAAAGGAAAATCAAGATTTTGTTTGCTGGTATAAACGATAAGATGGAAGAAAAAGACGAAGACGAAGACGAAAAGGACAAAAAGGTAGAAACTTCATTAAAAGTAGAATAATATCGAATTCGTTAAGTTATCAATTCTTTGCTAGTTTTTCTTCTTTCGCAATCACAGACATCGAAACATCCGGACGCGGCCAATGAGAAGAAGGATGTTAAAGGAAAGAAAAATGATGAAAAAGAGGTAATTAATATATTTATAACAACTCAGGAGCACGAAATTGGCACCTATAACGTAATGGGATCTATTCTTTTCCCTCAACATGTCAGCCTCGTTATTGTGTTCTGGAAGTGTTGCACGGATCTGCCACAACTAGGGTCTTCAAATGTTTGCCGCTTGTCAGTAGAAACGTGTCACCACCGACTTTACTAATCTTCGACAATGTCGTCTCCATCAGAAAACGTTTAATTCAACACAGTATAGGAGTGCAAAGGTGCACGTGTCGCGCAGTGGTCGGAGGAACGCTGCGATACAAACGGAATCGATCCTCGAGTCCAGAGCTCACCAAGCCTTCCATCCCATTAGGGTTGGCAAGTGGTACCAGACTTGTCTGAGAGGATAGCAGCACTGGCTCAATACATCGGTAGGCCACCGCGAGTCATTGTAAAGGTCAGATATGCATTCAATAACCTCCAACGATGCTTAATGAAGTCGAATGCATGGCGCATCCCTCAGGGATTGATCAACGCCGAGAGCTTTATCCTTTTATAGGAGCGTAAAAAAAGCTAGAGTATTAGCTCAGAAAGGAAATGCGAAACCTTTCTATAAAATGAATATGAAGATTTTTAACGTAATCTAGTAACTTGGCGCTAAAAGTTGAAAGCGTAAAAATCAATATTAACTTCTGTACAAGCTCAATCGTTTGTATATGAATTCAAATGAATGGTCCGCATTCAACAAAGATCTAGCGTGCTTGGTTTACATGATCACTTCAATTGGTTCAGCGGCTATGTCATCTCTATGAAGTCCAAAAATCCTTATGTCATGGGCTTTCCACTTCATCATATTAAATCGCCGTCATTTTTGGATCGGAAGGACATTCTACATTCTACTCCTAACTGTAGTTGCAGAATAAAATATTAAGCCTTCCAGTTAAGAGCACAGATTTACAACAGTAGAACTGTACGCCTCTCTTTTTCTACGAGACTAGAAAAGGAGAATAAAGAACCTCAACCAACGCTTGATTTTTCTTGAACATACGATTTTCTACATGTGTTTTGAGCCAGCGAAACCCGTTAGCAGATATGGTGCGTGTTAGGAACTAAAAGAGAATTTAGTGGTTCCCGCCCGAGTAAAGAAATGGTAGGTAACTAGGAGGGATAAAACGTAAGGAAGATTTTCAAATTTACCTATAAATAAACGAAAGGTTTTCGAAACAGGAGTCGAAAGTGAAGTAAAAAGCTCATATGTTTATCAATTAAAGAAAAAAGGCCGAGAACCATCACGTCCAAAATACGACAAGCATTCTGGATTGAAGGAAAAACTACCCAAAGCTTTGGATAGCGCAAAGCCTGATCAAAAAGTATCGGGAGAATCAGTTGCTATGGAACAAGCAGAGCCCAAGGTGAGGCACTCAACAGCTTGAAAATGACAAGGTTGAGATTTGATTTATAAAAACTTATAATCAGTAGTTGAGCACAAAAGATAGGGAGACCTTAGAATTTGGCAGCCAATAAGTCAGTTATTCTCGCAACACTAGTTGAAAATCAAGTAGCATAACATTCTAAGTTTGTTTAACTCCAGAAGAAGGATAAAGACAAATTCACGGAAAAGGCAGAAAAAACCTCTACAAAAAATGGAAAGGAACCTGAGGAAAAACTGGATGGCATAAAGCCTAGTGAAAAAGCACTGACCGGAAAAGATGCTAAAGAACAATCACAGCCTAAGAAGGATACCGAACACCTCGAAAAAGACAAGGTCAGCTTTTCATTATCAATCGTAAGTGATACGTGAAGACAGAAGAGAAGCTTACAAGTTGGTAGTCAGGTAGTCTGGTAGTAAATCAAGTAGTCTTAAAACTTCATTTGTTTCTTATTTCAGAAAGAGGACAAAGAAGAAGATGTAGAGCAACAGCACGAAGCGAAAATGACTGGTAAACCCGAAATTATAGTGCATAAGGTTTGGATTTGTTTCAATATAAAATGATAACAATTCCAACAAGAATGGAGGCTTTAACGCATTTAAAGGTCGAGATCGACAGTGATTTTACGCAAAAGCCAGAACCTGTAGAACACGAAAGTGGAGAAGGTAAGGATAAAGAAATGGATGAAAGAGATGCTGCACACCCTCATCATGGCGCCGAAGCTGAAAAGGTTGGCTTCGTGTAGGTAGGAAAAAACTCGAAAAATCAAAAACGAAATTTTTAAAGGATGAAAAACATACTGAACCCGCAGCAGTTGCGGCTGGGCAATCTCACGGAACGAATGTCGTTGCGAAAACACCGGGTGGAAGTGATCCAGCTGCTACGGACCCAAATTTGCGCAAGAAAGAGTTAGAACTTCTTCAAAAGGATGGCAAAGTGGGTACACTTCACTTAAATGACTAAGCAGGACGATGGGACACTTTTTTTTCTTTTACATGACCCGTCATCACACCTTCTGTGCGGATCTCAGCACTTCTTGCATACTAGTCGTTTTCCCCGCATTCATCGTCCAACATGGTCTTCGAACATTAGCATATGAAAAAAGCGTTTAAAGGATTGGGGAATTCGCAGATGATCTTGCTCATTGCTGCTCTAGCTTCACATAACTCTTCCTGCCAGAAGACGGAAGACGGACACCACTAATCCCCGTATATCAGTTCGTAATGTCGGACGGGAGCTGCTGATGCTCTTTCAGCCCTAGCACCCCTTTCTCTAGTCACTACTTCAGAATTCCTACCCCAAAACTTTTCACTTATCTATTTATAACACCTGACACCAAACTTTGTGCGGATTCTAGCACTGCTTCCATTCAATTCGTGGTCTCGCATTCACCATCTATTAATGTTTTCAAATTCGTGGGTGGAATTAGCTGCCAATGGACATTCTTTTCTTCATTAATGTAGTTGAATGGTGGTCGACCTGTTTTTTTTTTTTTTTTTTTTTTTTTTGGAATCCGAGAGCGTTCCTAGGCCTCCACAACAGATAGTAGTAGTCTTTATGAATGAGGGATAACTTTTTCTCACACACGTGTGATACTAATCTTTCAAGACCGAGAAGATGAAGGACTTCGCTGACGTGGTGCATGTGGCCCAACCATCAGCAACTGTGATCGAATTTAAGAACATCTTTAACAATTGTGCTTCCTGTATGATCTTTGCAAATTCATATGAAAAATTTCGATGAGCTCTAGGTTATTACGTATTAGGGTGGTCAATGTGGAAATCGAAAGAGATAGAGATCTGGTATAATGCGTAATTTTCAGAAAATCCTCGTAGTTACAATGTTTCGTGATCAGAAAGTTCCCGAAGAGGCCTTATCACGAAGTGGAGATGAAGATGATGAAGACGAGGAAGAAGAGAATCCAGATGCAGATGAGGCTAAAGCCTCAAAGCCCAATATGTGAACAAACCGCAAAACGTTATAACAAGGCAGGAAATTGAATCGTTTCATTATAAAAACTCCGTTACAACCAGTTTCACGAACAACCGAACATTTACAAAACCAATAAAAACGGCCAGAAACGATTAACGCTCAGATAATACAAATGATTTCTTCACAGCACCACAAAATTGGATTCACTTTTTGTCCTACGAACTTCTCAGCACACCTCGAGTACAGTAAGGCTTTTCGTTTTAATCCTCACATATCCAAATCGGATTCTCTGTCCTTCTACCAGATTTCAACAAGGTTTCCAGCTCAATCACAGATAAGTGTGTAAAAAACGTGTTTGTAATACTGAAGCAGTTTAAGATAGTATACGGAACCTATTGTAACCGTAGCTAAACTCTTGATACTTTCCTCAAAAGCTATAAAAGGAACATTTTGAACACTAAATTTCAACAATGCAAGAAATTTAGTGGAGATGATTACCCAATTTATGGAGTCCTTCCACTATTTCTCTTTGATAAGCAAACACGAGGTTGATATAGAATTCATTAGCCCATAATAGCTGACATTTCGGCGGTTTCGCCTTCTCCACAGCCTGGAGAGGTTGAATTATTAACATGCGATCCACTCAGCCAAACATTTTCATAACGTTAGCAGATAAGACTTCATATATAAACTAGGAAGTAACTGCTTCAACAGTTCTTCCAGTCTTCCAAAGAAGCTGTTTATTATGCATATGCAAATTTATTATGTCAAGTAATATCATGAGCGATGTTTTCATGGTCATATCTACTGCGAGATTTTAATCCAGGAAATAACTGCTTCAACATTTCTTCCAGTCCTACTGATCGATCTTTCTTATTATATCGTTCAATTTAGGAGATTTAATTACCCACGTTTGAGAGACTATGAGCGGTTCGTCCTAGAATTATCGTTCTGTAGCGTGATTTTTCGTCTATGCCTATGGCGAGAAGCTACAGTTTCGTATCCAGTCAAAATGACTATTTGACGCGCCAGTTTCAAGGATAGGCAAAAAGGGAAAAGGACCTCCGAAATGATTGTTCCAGTAAATGCAACGCTCCGTACATTTTGCCCTTTATTTCGAACAAAATAAGTGCGGATATAAAACGTTGCTTAAGGCCCGGTCTAGAGAATTCCGTAAGAGTGATAGAAATACCACCAGACACTCTAGGATGCCAGCTAATTCGTAACCGCCTGTATGACCGTCTGTGTACAACGAAAACTGTATAGTTTGCCCTAACGGTAGAAACGGCGATTGCACGACTTCGAATATGGTGTACCTAATCTCTTGCAAAGTGTGTAGGTAGGAATTCGTTGGCAAAACGGGTAGACCACTCTATGTTCGCTTAAAGAACACCTAGTCGGTAAATCTAAGTTGAAAAAAATACTCCCTTAGGCGCACATAAAATGCAGAAACACAACGGTGAACACTTTACAGTGAAAATCACTATCATCGCACAGAAATCCAGGACATCGCGCGTAAAATTTTTAATGCACCTTGGATTAAAAAAATCCAAAAATGAATTGCAAGGAGTGTCTTGCTAGCACGCGTGACCTCGTGTCATAATCCAAACTGGTTCAATGACCTGACCCTAGCACAACCCTCGCCCATGTATTAACCTGTGCAGCTGCTCTCGACCATTTAATAGGAATACTAGCCAAGAATAAAACGGTGAGTGTTTAAAAGCTGTTTATTGGGCGAAGGGAAATTTATTTGTTGTCTTTTCTGCTAAGGTTATGAAAGTGTTTGGCATGTTTGGCATAAAACGCATATCAATTTGACCTTTCCAGGCTTTTAATAAGGCGAAACCGCAAACGTCAGCTATTGTGCTAATAAATTCCATAATCTTGAAGTAACTTCCACGACCGACTTTCTATTAACCTCGGCATTGATCAAGTAATTGTATCTATTGTATCATAGACATATCTATTATATATCTGTCGTATCTATCTATATCTAATTGTATCTATTATCATTGATTAATAGAAAGTCGGTCGTGGAAGTTACTTCAAGATGTGCCAGCAAGATACTTCCGACTTGTAAGAGAAGCACTGTCACTAAGGCAAAAGATCGTCTTAGCCTGACAGGCGATACACTTTCTCCGCCGCTGCCTAAAACACCGAGTCGTCCCAAACTTCATCAAACGAAGACGACTACACGATGTATGCGGACTACCAGAGGACAGTCACCAAGTACTGGACATCGAATTGCGAATACTACGCACGTGTCTACGAAGCCGACAAAACCAGATGTTCGCCAAGTGGAAGAAGTGCGAGACGAAGGAAAACCTTTGTGCTCAGTATTTGAAGGACCGCCTCTGGAGGAGAATAGTGGGTGGGCTCTGAAGAAGGCGAAGTCCGCCGAAACGTCAGCTTATTTGTGAATAAAGGATAATAATAACACCTCGCGTTTGCTCAACAAGAATACAAAGAAATTCCATAAAATCATCCTCATGTTTTCTCAACGAAGAAAAGCGATGGGATACCAATCAACGGCGAAGTTAAGAGAAAGTTCTTCCAATTAGAAAGAATAGTTAAACTACAAGGTAGCACTAAAATAGTCATGCACATTCTCAATGCCGCCATTTCATTATGGACACAACGTAGGTATTTTAAAATAACGTGAAAAAATAGAACAAATATGAAGTGAGAACCCAATAATTTCTAGTAATTAGGTAACTGCACTTAATGCATCAAACAGTGAACAATTCCCTAGTGCTTTAGAGCAGCTACATGAAACTTGATGTGTTCCTCTATGAAAGTTGCGACAAAGAAATAACTATGGTCGTATCCGGCTTGCATCCGTACATCAACCGTTACTGGATTTGTTGACACCAGCGATTCCGGTTGTAGCTGTCCTTGAGCTAAGAACGTATCAGAGGCACCCTAAATTTGCCGATAGTGGAGAATATGGCTGCTTCTGGGAATGATTATAAAGTTCCACGAACTGCTAATGTGTTATTACGCAAGTAACCTGATAAACAAGGAGTTTTCTTGCTGGTCCATTGTAGCTTTTCAACAACAATGACGAATCGTACTGTTCCCACTGTTTTGTGTCAGCACCTAAGTAAATATGGAGGACTAAATGTGAATCTGCTTACAGAAATTGGTCAGAACAACGAATTTACCGAGGTACAGTTTGAATGCCTTCTGGCCCCATGGACAATTCACTGGATGACAAATAGGTGCAAAAGCAGAGATCGATAGAAACAAATCAGGGTTTTTCAATCCAATAGAAATTGCACCATGACCTCCCATAGAATGTCCGAATATCCCTACAACAAAAATCGGGTTACCACAGAAACACTGCAAAGAATAACTTGGTATCTAAGTAAACAGCTAACAAGCCTTTATAGATTCAGAGTGCTAACGTAGGTGTATTCTATTAAACATAGCCTCTTCTGCAAAATAATGTAATACACGAGGCCTCTATAAACCGTATGATAACAGTTATTGATATCGACCAAGAAGTAAAGCGAGACAGAAAATTTGTCTCACCAACCCAATCTTTTCAAGTCGATTGGAAGCAACTGCTGAACCAATTCCGGTAGCTCTTTAGTAACATAGCTATACATGTTATAGTGCTTGGACCAAGGCTCTTCAGTAGCGTCCACATAAAATCCTGCTCCTTCAAAAGTTGTAAGAATAGAATACTTTGCTTACATTTGTAGCTTACTGCACATAAGAGACCAATAAAGAAAAAAACAACGATAAAAGTAACCAGGATCGACTTTCTATTAACCTCGGCATTGAATTATTAATTCGTCGTTTTCTCTCTTAGCAATCGCGAGGTTGTTAAACAACATACGTTTATTTCCATACAATAATACACATACAACACAATCGTAGCTGACGTTTCGGTTTTCCAAAATCCCATGAATCGCTGTCTCCCGGTAAGTCAACCCCTCTTGGAGAGGTGTCAGGATGGACGACAATTATTCCTAAATGTCTACGATAGAGACAAAAGATATAAAAATTCAAACATACCAAAAGATTGACTAACCATATTCACTAGCGTACTTCTGAAAACCAGATTTCTCCATAAAGTTTGCATGAGTACAGGTCAATCCTAAAGTAGCATCAGCAAAATCGAAGTGTGAAGTTCTATGCATGGAGTGTTCAAGACTAAAACTACATTCACACACACCTGACAAATAAAACAATCCAGGCAAATGATCTCCTGCTCCATGGTCTGGAATGTAAGCTCCAAAGTGCATTACGCAATTAAGGACATCACTGAAATCTTAAATAGACAATTCGCAGAGGGGAAAAACGATGATAATTTATTACTTGCTTACTTGGATACTTGGATAGCCCGTCTTCAATGGTTGAGTCACTTGGTTCCCTGGAGCCGCGAGGTCAGCCTGGTCAAAGTCCGCCTCAGGTAGTGACCACTATAGGCAGCCGCCGCACTTGTGGATCATAAGGAGATTTACCACCATGCGACTTTGATACCAGAACGGTGGTGAATCCTGGTACTGATTTATTCTTAGCTAGGCTTCCTGATGGAAACGCCAAACGCCGTCTCAGCTTGGGAGACCCTGCCGGGGAAAGAGTCCCCGCTGTAAATCGCAGTCCGACACACAAGAACACCTCCCAGCCACAATGAGGAGGTAAACCGTTGGGAGGTAATTTACTTTTATAACAATTTATCTCGCACAGAAATGAAGCCTTCGACTGACTTCACCCAGTAACCCTTGCATTTTGGGAAGTGTTCGTCACATCAGAAACTTTTCATTATTACCGCTATATGCCTGTAAAGAAGTCAGACGCTTCCATCAGAAACTTTAGCTAAGAATAAATCAATGCTAGGCTCCACCACCGCCCTGATATCATTGTCGCATGGTGGCAAATCTCCCTCTGATCCACAAGGGCTGCGATTTTCTGTTATGTTGAAGACATGGGCAGACTTTGGCCAGGCTGTCCTCGGCATTCCAGGGAACCACAATGGCTTAACCAGCAAATCTCCGAGAAATGGTGATTATGCTGGGACCCGCACTAACTAATGAGGACGAGCCGTTCAAATATCAAGTAAGTAAGCAAGTACCGTTACATGACGCGACAACAGGTATCACAGTGTGCCGGTACCAGCACTGCTTGCATCTGATTCAGTTCCTCACATCGGTCGTCTACGAAGACCTGCGAACTTTTTCCATGTAGCCTTAGTTACTGTTTAAGAATTTTCGTATTCTTCATGAATGTCACCGAATGCTGTTTGAGCAGATTCCATCTGAAATCCTTTAGCAGTCCCACTTGGGCATTCCCACTTAGACTGAAGCAGCAATTTCCTGATCCAGAAGAGATGACAAGCTTGATATGCTCACGATGTGGTCGAATCTGTGCCTAGGTGAGTTAACCTTTCCATGTAATGAACGAGATCACTGCAACTACACATATTCCCACAACTTTATTTCTACACTGAGCCTCCTCCCCTCTTTCCAATCAATTCAAATACTACATAAAGTACATAATCCATACTACACAAATACTCAGAAAAAACAGAACAGAAAAAAACCGGGAGAGTCTCTATCAGAAAAAACGCACAAAGTTCTAGTCGTTGATCAATCGCTGAGTGATCCAACATGCACTCGACTTCATCGAACATCGTTAGAGGTGACTGAATGCATTCCATTGGAGTCGCGGTGGTCTACCAATGCATCGCCTCAATGCTGCTGTACTCCCAGACAAGCGTGGTGCCAATTTGCCGACCCCTGAGAGATGAAATGCTCAATGAGCCTTGCGCGCGGGTCAAAGTCATATTTACTGCAGGACACCTGGCTGGAGGCGACACTGCAACACACGGGTAGAATCGATCCTCGCGATCATGGTCCAATTAGCCTTCTATCATTCCGGAATCGGCAAACTGGTATCAGGCTTGTCTGGGAGGATAGCAACGCTGGCTCTATACATCGGCAGGCCACCGCGAGTCATTGTAAAAGCCAGATATGCACTCAATCATCTCCAACGATACTTAATGAAGTCGAATCCATGGCTTCAGGGATTCGATGGCGAATCCCTCAGGGATTGACCAACGCCGAGAACTTTATCCTTTTACATCTAACCACTAACCAACATGCGTCCAGCATGAACATTACCCAAATTAATCAAATCAAGCTGCTTTCCTTGTTACGCACCTGCGATGCTTATAGACGTTTTGTTGACCTTGGAAACATCGTACGGATGACACAAGTTCGGCCAACATCTAGAATCAAATCAGCATACGATTTCACTCATGTCCTCAATATGCCAAAGAATCGAAAAACGAGAAATAATGCAAATATGGAACATAAGTATACAAGTTTCATAATTTACACCATTTCATTCTTCAAATTAATTTGTTACATCGTCCCCAAACAACCGTGGAACACACATTTAGACAATAACAATGCTGCGCTCGATACAGGATGAAAGAAGAGCAGCAAGAGTTCGGTTGAATACTAAAGCTGTTCTAGTTGTTCGACAACACTTACTATACTTACTTAATACTTACGATATACTAATACTTAGGATATACTAATACTGCCGACAATTACATGGTAATACCAATTGAACGAACAGAAAAGAAAGCACATGGGTAACTTTATTATGCTCTGATGATCATCTTAAATAACACATGATCTCAACATAAAGAAATTGAAACTATTAAAGTCGGTTGAACTGATTACCATGGCAAAGGTATAGCAACACCTCCTCTATGGTACATAGGTTGCGAAATATTCTGAGATGAGATCATTGCCATTACGGATCTACTTCGTCCGAACGTATCCACCACCAGTGGTTATTGAGTTACTAAATTATTTACAGTCTATAATAGTTACATAGCCGATAATACTTAGTACACAGAAGAGTAGCTGGTGATCAAACGGATAAGTCCATCGAATGAACAGATTTCAACGGAACTAATAAAACTAGTCATATACCACATACTGAAAAATACACAGGACAGAATTGGTAGCTATTCAAATAATATGGTCTACTATTAAATCAATGTCAATCAATACAATCAATAGGACAGCAGTATAAGGCAAAGGAGGTAAAACCGATATAATGACATAGATTGGCCCGCTACTCGACATACACAAAGGACGTTGATCAAAATGATGAAGCTAATGAACAAGCATTCAGTGTAGAAAACAACTGAACACAACGAAAATATTAAACCTGAATGCCAACAGGAAATATTTAACAGGACATGGAAAAAGCAATATCCGATGAGCGAGCATTCCAACTGTTGAAAGAAAGCATATCCAAAAGAATCAGAGAAGTGCAATAGAAAACGACTGCGGGAAGTTTGTTAAAGGTTATTTAATATAATCCTACCAAGTAGACCATCAAGTTATAACATATGGATATCGCCCAAAGACTTTAAGCTACACTGAAATCAGCCCTAACAGGGTAGATCGCCCGCCGAATGCACCACTTTTCGGAGTTTCTCCTAAAGACAACCACCGACCGACACCATGCTTATGTCACATCGGTATATTAACTATACCAAAAAGAAAACACATATGATTTAACTCGCCACCGTTACATACGAAAATAAAAGCTTTGAATAAGCTATTTAAACTAGGGAGGAGTAAGACTAAAAGGACATAAAAACTATGTCCACACAGCGGGTTATACATGAATTAAAAATTCAAGGATCAAACGTCGGCGACTAATACCTATTAATAATTGATATATAGTACAAAATAATGTACATCACAAGATTTAAATATGTGAAAACAAGGCTGTTGTCCAAATGTCAACCGAAACCACAAAAACGACAACCTGATATGCGCGAGCGATCTCGTCTAGAAAGCACAGCAGTTGAGTTAATAATCTCATCGATATGCAACGGATATATGCTGACAACAATACCTCATCTAGATACTTTTCTTTACGTACCTGTAGCATGTAGTATCTATTAAGAAAAACACTAATAAAAATAAAGAGGAAAGAAAGACCGTGGTGTCCTTGCGCTAAGAAAACGATGACGACTTATGAGCATGAATCAGTTGTAGAAAACTCGGCTCAATATGAGGAGTTGTTTTGCGTGAGGCCAAAGCAAGAAAGAGTAAGTGACAGATCATCGCCATCCAATCGCAACATCGTGGTTCCGCACTGTTAACGCAGTTTGGCTTTTTCGGTAACTGAAACGCATGTCACTCTTAACAGTTCAACTACAGCTACGGCTCCATCAAATTACATCGGCAGATTGTTACCGAGTGACCGAATAACTATAGATGAAAATACTTCGACACCTGGATGGCTTGTTCTCACCAGTTGCGCAGGGCCCAGCATAACCTCCATTTTTTCGAAGATTTGTTGGTTTAGCCACTGTGGCTCCCTGGAAACAGAAGTCAGCCTGGCTAAAGTCTGCTCCATGTCGTCGCCACCACAGGCAGTCGCAGCCCTTGTGGATCAGAGGGAGATTACCCCACGCGACTAGCTTGATACCAAGACGGTAGTGGATCTTGGGATTGATTTACTCTTAGCTGGGCTTCCTCACGGAAACGCTAGACTTCTTAACAGCTAGGGGACACTACCGGGGGATCAATCCCCCGCTGTACATCGCAGCGCGACACCCAGGAACACCTCATCGCTATGTTGAGGCGGTAAACCGTTGGGACGATAGAAGAAAATACTGACTACAAACTCATTTTGGTCAAAAGCTTAAAAACGTGTTAAAATGAACCACAATGTACTACACATACGCACTTCCTCCGTCGGAATGTTCAAAAAAGGAAGCTTCTATAGAACCTCAACCTTACCGTTACTTCAGAAACTCTAATTCGCTCGAATAACGCACGTAAACACTGCGACCCAACTGTGACGTCTTCTACACGCTGAGATGCTGCTGCGGCAGTGTTTGCCGCTGATTGTACAGCTTTAGCCAGCTGCTGGCTCACAGGATTACCTGATGGTAACAAATATCAGATCATGCTATCTATATATGAATGTACCATTCTTCTAAACATCTAATGCATTCTCCAGCAAAGTAAAACCACCACCACTTAACACTCACCATTCATGTATGATATCAACAAAGGATTCGCAAATCGCAAGATGTAGACGGTGCTGAAATACAGTTATAGTAAAAAGCATAAACGAATAAAAAATGGGCGAAAAGAGGCATACCCCCTAAAAATTTTTGCAACGATGGCGACTAATACGATAAGAATAACACTAGTATCATATGATTTTTGCAAAAAAGGAAAAGGTAGTTTTAACGAAAACAGTAGAAGACATATCAAATCCAACAGGTCAACTAAACTCCAGTTCAAAATACAACTATAATTACATTCGAATAGTCTAACCAAAAGCAATGTTCCGATACTGTTCCACTAAAAACTACTGTACACAAGCAATGAAGTCTGGAGCAGCGATTTCAATCTTATTCTTGTCTTCAAAATTCCAATCATACCAAGAATGTTTGAGAAGCTAAACAGATGATAGTCTAATAGGACGTTTTCAAAACCGAAGTTCACATGAGAATTGACTCTTAAACTAAAAGGTCACAGTTTAGCTAGAATGACAATAGTGGGTTTCCGATAGGGTGACGCTACTATTGCCAGCTTGCTTAAGCAAGTTTCTCAGTAGCAAAATTGAACGTAGTTGTTACATACGCCTTCAGATATTTAGGATCTCTCGGTCAGAAAATCGGAGCTAACAATATCCGTGCACAACCAGGCTACAGAATATTTTTGAGCCATCCTAGTTGAAATGGGTTGCTGAACGATTGTAGTAACTTTCTCCATTCAACAGTGAGGTAATAGGTCCTCATAACGACTAATCTTATAAGATAGTACGTTCCTCCCTAGACTTTGAAGAAGGAGACGCTACCAAAACGTTAACTATTAACAAATAAAAGTGCTAGTGACCTCGTCCAAAGCCCGTAAGAACAAAACAGCTTGTTGATTAATGGCGAAGTTTACATAAGAATTGATATGAATGCAGCTGATAAACGGCAAACGGTTAACTTCGAACTCGAAACGAAATCTTCGATTGGCTCTAACACTCCGCCAAAACTCCGGCGAATCTCAATATCATAATCGACTCCATAAGATTCAACACCGAATCCATAGAATGCATAACGCTTCCGGTGAAGTTGTTTTGAAATATGACAACAACCCCAATATAGTGATTTTTTTTGACGAAGATAGACTAACACATATATAGTTTAGACGAACTCAAAATAAGAAAAAATACTGACAAACCTTAACACTCTCCTCACCAAATGAGGTTCATCAGGAAATCGCTCACCAGCTAGTTGTGCAACCACAATGAGCAGATCACAAACTAATGAAGTAGGTGAAACCAACTTATCGAGAACGGCAACTATGTGATCCACTTCTGTTGGCTAAACAACGAAATGCTACCAAATACTAGTGAAGTTTCAATAGCCAGATTCCCTGAATACCTGTAATAACTTCAAATTTGCTACACCGATTGCATCAAATGCATCTTCGAGCTCAGATCGACCAGCAATACGCAGCGTTTGGGTTAGCAATGTTGTCGTGAATGAGTCCTGACGCATGACATTCTCTGCTGAAGAAACCGCCAATACACGACGCAGAAGACGACTGAAATGTGGTATTGATTCATTGAATTTAACACTGGAGCATTCATTGATATATAACGCATCCCCTAAGTAGACAGAAGGTCGAACAAAAATAAGGACAAAAGAACCTTATCAAATGAAGTAACTCATCACGGCTCGATAATAACAGTGAGACAATCGACCAACACAGCAATGAACGCTGCTGCATCGATAATGCTTCCGATGCCCAATCAAACAGACTGACCGTTTCGTCACTGTAAGAAAACCAGTTTTTTGGATTGTTTTGAATTCCCAGAAAGAAACTTTATGAATCCGGAACTTTACGACCAACACGTTTGGTGGTTTTATTCACTTCCAGTCAACAAATTGTTTACCTTAGATACTCCAATAACGGCGTATATTGTTCCTGAGGAAGCACACGAAATCGATACCGCGTAGCATGAAACGTAAATCCTAACTCCGGTGAATCAGAATACGGTAGTGAATCAGGCAAGGAGAGTAAAGCCGAGACACCAAGTGGCCTACCCTTTTTTCCACCACAAGTATGTGAAAGAACCGAGAACTGCAGAGTGCCATTCTCGGGAGGTAGTAGCCTGCACAAGATCTGCATTAAAAAGACAAAGTAGTGGGATAGGATATAAGATTGTAATGAATACCCACGGAAGCAGAAAGGAACAGTCAAATATTACTGATGGAGGACCACCTTTTGCAACAGATGCTGCAACTATTGGCGTATTGCACACCTGAATTTGAAGAATTTGTATATCTTGTCTACAAATGTTCAGGAAGTGCTTGTTACCTACTTTAATCCCACAAATCATACCATAAGCAGAATAAAAGCCGTCCTGCTTCAGTGATTCAGATCTAAAAACGAAAAGAAGAAGAAAAACAATGTCGATTTTTAAAACAAAATCAAGTTGGAGTTTTTAATACTGAACAACGAACCGATACTTGTTAATATGAAGCTGCAAAATAGCAAGAGTGGACAGTTTAGGTGCATCAAACTTCACTCCTAAACCCGGTATGGTGCCAACACGAAGACCCAGAACCCGTGGTCTAAAAATGAATGATTGAACTGAATAATGAAAATGGAAGGAAAATTGCATTGTACAGACATGCATGAGCACTTAATACACTGAGTGTAATGTAGTAGTAAATCAATAGCCTTTAAACATAGGTAGAATTCGAATTTTGTATTTAAACAACACAGATTTCACGTTTGTTAGTATTCTCCACAGCATGTACAGCGCTATCGTTATAGAATTGCCTTGATAAGCCCATGGTCGTTGGTTGGATCGTTCGCCCCTGGCTAACCAAGCCACCTATAACTCAAGAGACGACAAAGTGAAACCAAGCCTGTAAAGGAAGTTCAATGACATATCTTCAGGCCTCAGCAATTCTTTGATCTCAACAAGTCACTGACAGAGTAGATCAAATATACGTTGAGCCTGAACGATGTTTAATGAAGTCGAATGCATGACGCACCCTAATAGACTGAACGCCGAACGCTTTTTCTTTCATGCTTTATTGCATCCTTAACACCTATGACAAAATCTAAGGTTCTCTGAATTTACTCATCAAGACCAAATTTTCCCGATAATGGTTTGTGGCCTCATTATGCGAAGAGTGTATTCCTCTAACGAGCTGAAATGCACAACAGAGGTCTATTTCTTGACAGAACCAGCCAAATTGAGAAATCCAGCATCTTGAATCTCAGCTCAATTGGTTAGAAACATATATTGCCACAAAGCCTATCAGTTTCGCTAAAAAGGACGGCATCATTCGACGTGTTATGTTTCGTTGACGATCCGAAGTACATGAGAAAGACAAACGGAAGTGAGATGGCGGCATTTAAGTAATCTATAAAAGTCGGAATGATAAAGACCTGTATGCAGATTCAATCAAAGCTTTCTCTTTACTTGAGGCATAAGCACATATGGTGATGAATTTGGAATTTACAATGATAAAAAAATTGCTATTAAACGAATTGTGTTCATTGCACAAAAACAGTCCACGTAAGAGCACAAATCTGGATTAGACTCCTGATATTTCTGTGGTGATATCTTGACAAAAAAAAGCTTTCACTATTGAACACAAGATTTGCTACACTTGCAATAGTATCCAGGATCGACTTTCTATTAACCTCGGCAATGAATTACGAATTCGTCGTTTTCTCTCTTAGCAATCGCGAGGTTGTTAAACAGCATACGTTTGCTTCCATACAATAACATACATACAACTCTCGTCAGCCATATGGGACTCTGAGCGGGTGTTCTTCCTCGGTGGAAGACAGATGAAAAAAAGCGGCTCTGAAGAAGGCGATTCTGCCGAAACGTCAGCTACTATTGTGTTGTATGTGTATTATTGTATGGAAGTAAACGTATGCTGTTTAACAACCTCGCGATTGCTAAGAGAGAAAACGACGAATTCATAATTTGCTACACTGATGACCAGTGAAGACGATAACCCACTGCAGCGTGTCGTGGTCCTCAAATTCACTCTGTGACTGGCTACGAATATTATAATTTTTGAACAGCATCGAAATTTTAGACATTAAAAAATAAAGGATAAAGCTCTCGGCGTTGATCAATCCCTGAGGGATGCGCCTTGCATTCGACTTCATTAAGCATCGTTGGAGGTGATTGAATGCATATCTGGCCTTTACAATGACTCGCGGTGGCCGGCCGAGGTATCGAGCCAGTGCTGCTATCCTCCTAGACAAGTCTGGTACCAATTTGCCGACCCCAGAGGGATGGAAGGCTTGGTGGGCCATGGGCGCATTTTCACGTGCGCGCAGCAGTGGCGCCTCCAACCACTGCGCCACACGCGCCCTAATTGTAACTCAATTGTGCGGACTATCTACACTATGACGGGCCCATTATGATTTCCAACTAAACGACGGCGGTGGTTCCTACCTACAGATTTACTCTTAGATGGGCTTTTAGACGGGATTTAACCCATGTTCACAATGGTTGACACTGCTCAGAATATAAACTATAATATAATATAATATACTACAATATACTAAAATATAGAAGCAGGTCAGCACTCAAAGAAAACTGCAGATATAAAGAACGATAACCAATTGATTAATTCCCAAGACTGACGTTCTGTTAACCTCGGCATTGATTGATAATTCGATGTTTTATTTCAATAAGCAGACACGAGGTTGTTATTATAGAATTTATTAGGATACAATAGCTGACGTTTCGGCGGGCCATTACTCTACTGTAGGCATATAGATGATTGTTTTTTCACCTGCTCCAAACAAGATGAAATCGACAAATGTTTTGAGTTATTGAACAAGCAGTCAGAGTACATAAAATTCACCCGTGAGAAACCGAAAGAAAACTGGTTTCAATTCGTTCAAATAAACCTATCCGAAGACGTATACATTACAAAATGGTATCGAAAGCCAAGCAGTAAGAATATACTAGTTCATTACCTCTCCTCCCATTGCTCACACACTAAAAGGGCGTTTATAAGAAATATGTTTCGAACCGCCGCCAACGCGTGCGCAGGTAGAGAGCAAAGAGAAGAATCGTCGAAACTGGCGCGGCAAATAGCCATTTCAAATGGTTACGAAACTGTAGCTTCTCTGTATAGGGATAGAGGAAAAACTATGCCCCAAAGCGATAATTCTAGCGAAAACATGGCTCCGTTCCTTTTGCCCTTCATTTCAAGTAAGTGCAAATAAGTGCAGCCATAAAATATTGCTTAGTAAGGGCCGATCTAGAGAATTCCGTAAAGATAAAAAGCATAAAGTATAAAGCTCTCGAGATTGCTCAATCCCTGAGGGATGCGCCATGCATTCGACTTCATTAAGTATCGTTGGAGGTGAATGAATGCATATCTGGCCTTTACAATGACTCGCGGTGGCCTGCCGATGCATCGAGCCAGTGCTGCTATCCTCCCAGACAAGTTTGGTACCAATTTGCCGACCCTGGAGGGATAGAAGACTTGGTGGGCCATGGGCGTTGGGATCGATTCCACGAGCGTGTCGCAGTGGCGCCTCCTACCACTGCGCCACACGCGCCCTTCTAGCATTTAGAGTATCCATAAACAATATATCTAATTTCCATGGCAATCATAAGCTCCGAATGGCTTATATTTTGTCATTCGAGACACTATTTAGCTAAATTTTACCTCAACAATTCAAGCCATTTGATGAGGACATGTGTTGGCCGAAAACATAGGTACACTCCGGGAAGGTCGATGTCAGTTTGCGAGAAAAACATACAACCCTCACGAGTGAAGACAGAATCATCAAGCAGATACATTACACAATACGTCAAATCTAGCACAAGTCGGATTTTAGAGCTCTGAAATACCAATTAATACGAAAATATTTCATGAAAAACTCTCAAACACAAAGTAGCATACCGATTCGGTATCGGTAATGAGCAACTCACAACCATCGTTGGGATCATCGCATAGCGTAAGCCAACATGGTTTCCACGCCTTTTCTTCTCGTGCTAAAATAAAAGAAAAACTCGTAAAATGTAAGAAAGAAAAAAAACTTACGATATGCAGTAAACCGTTGCTGCACACCATAGCTACTAGCATTGTTTAAAGATTTGTAAGTGATCCGTAGCTCATTGATTAGAGAGAGGTGTCTTACGATGAATATGACTCCTGGCTCGAAACCACGCCCGGTGCTAAGCAATCTCCCATAGCTCCAGGGTAGAAAAACTGCTAACACAATGTCAACTTTTTATTTGCTGCCTAACTCAGCTTGTCTCAGCACAATTATGAGTGCTAACAGATCTATTCAGGAGGGCGAAAACATTGAGCTAATACATCAGAAGAGCCCAGAGGTTCATGGCAGAAGCCAACTACGCATCCAATCACCATTACGATTCATAAAAGAGTCGAATTTACGATGTGTCTCTTCTTTGGAATGAACTAGAGACTAATAATTTTGCATTGTAACAGGCTTAAACGATGAACTATCAACAACTTACTGACGAAAAATGTACGGAAAAACCACTGAAAAGATAGATTACGTACACTTTCTCAGGGCCTGTACAGCAGCAACAGTGTTAGATGCGCAGTTGTGATTGAAGTAGTCATCTGTTGCCTCGATACAGGTTACATTAGGTGACCATTCTGATGTCGACGTAGTTCCCGGTACAACAGCCACGCTATGTTGATCTTCAGTTGGTAGACGAGATGACGACTCTGATGACAGAACAGCATGCGTTAAACGCACATTGTTTGCAATAGGATGAACGCAGTATCTGAAAAATTAACAAGCTAACAAAACTGTGCAACAAGAATATCGAAAACAAGCAAAATATTACATTGACTATTATGTGATATCGCTATAAATATTACAAATGTTAGAGTGAAATATTGCAAACGGTCAATTGCACTAGATAACATGATAATAGTAGGGCGATGGGAGGACAACAAGATACGTGTTCAATTCTGGACTAATAATACAAGATCTTATAACACCCGGAAAATTGTGTCATGTATCTTATGGCGATGGGCGCATGTAGAGCAGTGGTCGGAAGAGCCGTAAAATACACATGGGACCGACCCTCGTGCCTCAGTTTCACCAAGCCTTCCATCCCTCAGGGGTTAGAAAGTTGGTAGCAGACTTGTCTGGGAGGGAAAACTAGCTCAATACGTCGGGCAGGCCACCATGAGCCATTTTGAAGGCCAGATGCGCATTCAACCACTTCCAACGATGCTTATTGAAGTCGAATGGATGGCGCATACCCCAAGGATTAATCAACGCTGAGAGCCTCTTTTTAACTTTTTTTTTTATAGTGACCGTTTCTCGTTAAAGGAGCTAATGTAATAACTCCAAACTCGATAACAATTTGAGCACTGCAAAATTTAACAAGGTGGCTATCACATGTAAATTTAGAGCAAAAAAAAATGGGTATCATATAAAGCTCCAGTTATTAAACGTAATGATACTTCCAGTAGATATTCACTAAACACATTTGAGCATGCGCAACACTAGAAAAAAAAAACGACAACGATAAGTGTTTCAACACAGAGCAGTTATAACTAAACACTCTGATGAAATTTTAATTACCTGTCTATAATATGTTGTAAAGAGGGAAAACGACGACCGGCAAGAAAGAAGCCATCAGAGCCTTCCGTACTGCCACGAATAAGAAATTTTTCGATTTTATTTCGTGTATTCACCAAAAGAGCAAAAGCATCAGCACCTTGACTTGATGAACGGACCAAAAAAGCACCCGCGCCAACTAAAAGTTCCAGATTAGAATGGTTACAAAGGCACTTAGAAGCATATAAACAATGAATTTGTGGCTTTCGAAATCGAAAGTGTACGTGGGTAATAAACAGATTTATCTCTTATTTACAAAGCTAGATGGAAAATAAAATTCGAAATAACGTCACAGTTGTGAGACTTACTTCGCCGGAATGGCGATTTATTTACAATTACGGTTAAAAAATGCCCAAAAGTGCTTATTGTGAGAAGGCATACCAGCAGAACAAAGGAAAAGTGTGAAATGGATAGACCATTCCAGAAAAAAAAACGCTCGGAAGCAAACATTAGACTCACCACGTGTTAACGTTTTCAACTCATCGGTTGCTACAACGGAATGGAAATATGTCAGCCTGTGAACCACCGATGATTCCGACAACTGTAATTTTATAAATCCGGTTTCCCTCACCAATATAATTCAAAAGTAAAAACAGTTATTATACCGAAGAAAAAAAGGTTGCTATTTCAATGTTAACAAGCTGTCTCGCCCTCTTTGTGTTCCTTCATTTTTAACCCATTTAAGGTATTTTACAAAGACAAATTCCTCATTTCAACTACCCAGAGCATAGAAAACTGCGGCTCACTGATTGTGAGCCAACGTAGCGCACCTCCCGGTGGCGGATAAAGCGACCTTTGTCTCCTTGAGATGTAGGTGGATCCAAGTGGTGGACTCCTGATTCTACCCTACTGATCTGGCATATACCATCTGTATTTACGACGACGTTTGTATGCATGTGTGTGCCGACGTGCGGATTCTATGCGAGTCAATTCGAAAACCTTGCAATCAACTGACTGGGAAACATGTGAAAGGCACTATGCAGTCGCCTCCAACAAATAAGCTCCATGTCCACTCTGGGAGAGAATGGAAAGCTATCCGTGAGTACCTCCAACAGCGGTAGATAGGACGAGTACGGAGAGGATGCTTAAATCTGAGAGCTATTCTAGGCTGCCTAAATCTCGAAGGATTGAGGTGACGATCTGTACATACAATAAACACGCACTTGCGTCTGAGCTCGTGATAACTGGCTTGACCATGCAGGTAAGAAGGATAAGGTATGACGTCATCGCATTGGCTCAGACGAGAAGACGCCACCCATTCAGCGTCGTCTGTAACACCGGAGAACTGTTCCTCGGTACACACGATAAAGGAAGCTTCGGTAGGGTCGGTACTCTCTTCAACACAGTTTCGGCATGAAGACTGATCCATTCGAACAATTTGCAACCCGATTCGGATGCATGTGGTTGAAGAAACGTGCATCGGCACCGACTGTGACAATTTTCGTCGTCTATGCACCCACATTTAGCTACGATAAAAACGAGGTATAAGCGCTCTATTTAGGTTTTAGCCACAGATCAGAATGAAATAAACACAGTAAGCGGCTGACTGAGTCAACTGCGACGACCAATACCATTCATGGTAATTCGTAATTTCAAAAACCTCGCTCTCAAAACTGGACATAGGAATCTCCCATTGGAGAGTATCGCAACGAATGAGATTACATAGTAAATCGAAGGTTTTGCCTAACCGATGTCGCTGTCGTCCCAAAATTTGGCACGGAATGAGATTACTGCCCCCTTCGTGCAAGATTCTATTTTTCGCGGAAAGGAGAAAAAGCCGTTAAATTCAAAGAAGGAGTTCCCAAAACCACCATAAACGGGAATTTATTCAGCCCATTAACAGGCTGTTGGAAAGACGCCGTTCTTGGTGAAATTAATGGGAAACACAATCGGCTAAATCAACACTTCAAACTTCATGTTGAAAGTACGAAAGCGGAAAGTTAAAAGACGATCATAAAGATAACTGTTATGGACAAAGCTGCAGAGACTGGGAAGCCCATTCCAAAGCTTCGCCAATTAAAAGAACAAGATGATTGCACTCCGGTGTCCAGACAATAGTTACAGCTTCCAAACAACGCAAGAAAAAAATATGTGAATATTGAAGTTAATTCTGCATAAGAAAACCATGCAGAATTAACTTCAATATTCACATATTCTTGCCATCAAATAGATAAACAAGGATGGATATTCCACCGTTTCTCGTCTGCAAATCCAACATGTCATTTTGTCAGCGAAGAAACGAACAACACTACGGACACGATAAGATATGAACACTTGAAAAACCTTCCGTCAGGTTACCAGTTTCAATGCAAGATTCCTGGATGTGGAAGACCAACAAGACCGTGTTATTTTTCAAGAATGGTTCTACGATACCGGCAAATATCGCCCAACCCGCTTATTGCCTGTCGCCTGCAAACATTTCACTCGAGTCATCCTGAACAGGATTGATAGAACACTGGACGAAGGACAGCCATGGGAGCAAGCAGGGTTTCGAAAAGGATTTAGTACGATGGACCACATCCACTGGATCATAAAACTCACTGAAGTATCGCGAGAATAGTATAAGAGATCGTTCTTTCTCACTTTTATCAATTTAAAGAGGGTCTTCAACTCAGCTGGGATAGAAGCATTCATGGAAGCCTTATACAAATAGAACATCACTAGTCAATATGTAAAGATCCTTTCTGATCTACATAAAAATTCCAGAACCAGAATATCACCATTCCACAACAATATTAACGTTGACGTAACAAGAAGGGGCAGGCAAGGCGATGCCATCTCACCAAAACAATTTACTCTACCACGAAGCAGTCGCCAAAGAGAATGGATGTTAGAGGGCTTTGAAGAAGTTTGTGGAAAGATTGGTCTTCGACCAAATCCCATAAAAATGACTTTCATGAAGAACGGGCTGGTTTCGTGTGCCCACCTTTCGGACTCCACGAATCTTCCTGCCTTGACGCCGTATATCAGAAACCTGGTCGCTGCATAAGTAGGATGAAGGATCAGTCAGCGTTACTGAACATGCAGTCCACGGGACCGTGACAAGTACAACGCAAGTGAAAGAGGAGAACCAAACTACGACCTACGTCAACTGTTAAAAATTAAAGACGCTGTTCTATATCCTAAATGGGCGAATATAAGGTGGGCCGGAGAAGTAATGCGTAAAAACGGAAAACCGATACACAAGAGCCCTTATTGACTGAATATCTGGGAATGTGAAACGTACAGCAGGAATTTTGATCAATAAACCAAATAGTCGGAGTTCACAGAAACCCTAGAAGAAAGATAAGATGTTCGATAAGTTCCTAGTGCAAGCAGAAGCCACAGGACTACACTTTCAAGAAATAGGGAGGAATAGAAGGTTCACTGGTGCCCGCTCGTTTCATTCGACGATCAACGAGACGACAGCTGATAACCTCCCATGAAAAAAGAACAGGCAGAAAAAAAAACGTTAAACACTAAAAATACTCAGACACACAATAAGTCTCGTATAAAAAGGATAAAAGATAAAGCTCTAGGCGTTGATCAATCCCTAAGGGATGCGCCATGCATTCGACTTCATTAAGTATCGTTGGAGGTGATTGAATGCATATCTGGCCTTTACAATGACTCGCGGTCGCCTACCGATGTATCGAGCCAGTGCTGCTATCCTCCCAGACAAGTCTGGTACCAATTTGCCGACCCCGGAGGGATCGAAGGCTTGGTGGGCCATGGGCGCATTTCACATGCGTGCCGCAGTGGCGCCTCCAACCACTGCGCCACACGCGCCCCTTAAGCCTCGTATATTTTAGAAAAATTCGCAGTTTCCTCACCAATAAAAACTAAAAATTTCTTTAATTACTAATCATACACAAAATGTTAAGTTTTATAGCAAATAAAAGTAAATAATAGTGAAAAAAGTGAAGGGAATTACCAAGCATTAACCACAGCAATGCTGAGATATTTGCAAAACTTGGACCCTGGGATAGAACGAACCACAACTTCCTCTTCTGGGGATCCGCGCATTGCACAGTGCGCCAGCGAGGCCCTTGCTCTGCGTTTTTCTCAGCTAGTTTTCTATTCACCAGTGTCATCAGCAATAACCTGTTATTTAGTGCCTACTACATTAGATCTGGCAAAGCGTCCAAGTTTGGCGAATATCTCACCATCACAGTGGTTGGTTTCCCATAATATCTTGCCGCGAAAATTTCAGTAGGCAGTAAATGAAAAACTAAATATTAAGATTTCGGCTGCAGCCTCAGTGTAACTGGGTTCAATGCCAATGTGGGCTCCGCAGATCGAACCCGTTGACGGGTTATTGCTGATGACACTAGTGGATAGAAAACTAGCTGAGAAAAACGCAGAGCAAGGGCCTCGGTGGCGCACTGTGCAATGCGCGAGCCCCATAAAGGAAAACTGTGTTTGGATCTGGCCCAGAGTCCAAATTTTGAGAATATCTCAGCATCGTTTTGGTTGATTTCGCAAAACACCCTGCCGCGAAAGTTTAGTAGGAAATAAATAAAAAAGTTAACACTGTGATTTCGACTGCATACCAGTCATTAATTTCAACAATTTTTGTGCAGTGCATAATCTGCAAGTACAAATCTGGGCTATGTTGGCTTAATCTCTCCACTATCAATTCATTACAGATCTCCTACGCTTACGACTTATCATTGCCGGAGAAGTTTTCTGAGTGTCAAATTCAATTTCTCTTTCGATTCGTCCTCAACAGCGTCTTCTCAGACGAAGGTTAATATTTTCAGCCGGAAGTCCAGCCAAGAGTAAACCAGTGTTAGAAATCACATTTGGAAAGCACAAATGATCTGACAAAGCCCTTGCAAGTCTTAGAACGCCTAAGGAAAAAAAATTTGTGGTTTTGTATGGATATTCAAGCATAATTGGCTTTTCAACGGTCAAGCAATAAAATGTAAGTATTCGCTTGTAATATTCAGCAAAAAAGTCTTTTATAAAGACTTGCTGCCCCTCTCAAATGATCCTCCATCCAACTAGAAAGAAGAAAATGAATACGATTTGTCAAACTCACGATAGGATCTAAAGTCTTCGCAGACATGTAACCTGTTTGACCAGTCCTCTCATTTCTCGCCAGAATATAACACTTCTCCAATGGATGTATCTCCGTTATAACATCACCCCTCGAAGTGCTGGAAACAAATGGTCAGAATAGCTAGCGAACGCTCGAAGACAAAAATTCTTTAAAAAAGAAATGAAATACTTCGAAGCTTCGTGACAGCTTCGAACGTTGCCTATAGCCTAACATAACATAGGTCGAAATCTCCTTCTGAAAGCAAACACTAACTAATTATAATAGGATCAGCCAAAGAAGCCCAAATTAAATATCATTACTACGAACCACTGCATGCAAGCACTCTGAGAATGTTCTAATGACTGCTAAAATACAAATCACTTTATTACGAAAAATGTCTTTAGCCGAAAAAAGGATCTGGTTGAAAGCTGAATTATTTCCAACACTTCATTACTTATGAGGACGCCCCTGCACTGCTACCTCGGAATTCCACTGGAAAACGCGCTGGTACAGCATCTAACACAACAATGATGACAGAAGTCCACTGACCCTCAAGTTGCAACCGCTTTTACACCTGAGCCCGATTACCTCTGCAGATGACGGTTGCAATACAACGAAAGAAATAGAAGAATAATTTGCCAATAATGGCTATAAAACATGGCTGAGAGGAAAGGCGAAACGAAGGACACGTATGATGTTGAGAAGAACACGTTAGTCCCCGGAATGGATACTAACGAGGTTCGATCTCCGCCGGAGACACCTGCTGTCCGGAGTTTAGCAAATATCTCAGCAATATTGTAGTTGAAATAATCAGTGTTTAACGTCATGACTACTCTTCATCATAAAACACTGCTATGAGAAACAACACATATAAACGGACTAACCTTAACTCATCCTTTGATCCAAGATCTTCACAATTTGAAAGCGATAGAAACCGTCGCGCATGTGCGTTGTGATGGACCTAAAGTTATAACAAGAAAAAAGAAAGAAAGTTCAAAAAAAGTTAAAACCAAGCTTTAAGATTGCTAAATGATTTTTATTATCATGAACACACTAAAGTAACTGCATTACTTGGCAAACTAATTAACTGCTAACAACTTTTATGATTACATAAATAGCGGACCTCCCTATGCTGAACGACAAAATCATAAAGCTTTTGGCGTTGATCAATCCCTGAGGGACGCGCAATGCACTCGGCTTCATTAAGCATTGTTTGGAGGTGATTGAATGCATATCTGGCCTTTACAATAACTCGCGGTGGCCAATCGATGTATCGAACCAGTGCTGCTTTCCTCCCAGATAAGTCTGGTACCAACCAAATCTGCCTGCCCCGGAGGGATGGAAGGCTTGATGGGAAATGGGCGCGGGGGCGCTTCCACGTATGTGTTTTGCAGGGAGCCTCAGACCACTGCGCAACACGTGCCCTCAACAAAACAAAACCATAACTAACAGAAATTTCTATGAAGAACTATGAAACATTCATCCATGTCTAATTTGTATAAAGAAGACATTCGATTTTCGAGAACAATTACCAAAAAAGAGGATTGCTACCTATTTTAGTTGACTTCCTTACTCAATAGAAAATGTTGGTTCCACAAAACAAGACAAAAAACGGCTTATACTAAGAGAAGTTTCCACAGTGCAAAACCCTAATTTGAAGAACTGACTCATACCTGCATAGCCGATTTAGCTAAATTTTCTAAAGGGGCATGAATGGGTTCAGCCACGTCCACCATTTTGCAATGATGCCGCACAGCCTCAGATAACGTGGCATATTTCCCCGC